>LPNX010860711.1:1172-14005 GCA_001517045.1 Pseudotsuga menziesii | reverse complement strand
CTTCCTCACCCTCCCCCCCTCCTATGCTCTATCTCCCCACCTACTAACACATTGTCTCTCTCTTTCCCTCTTTCTCCACTTACCACCAATATCTTAACACCCCTATTGATATCTACCTATAAACCGTTAAAACTCCCTCTCCATGTCTACCTCTAACCCCTTACCACTCCCTTCCAGAAACCTTTAAATTGTATCATCACAAACCAAACAATATAGTTCCAAAATGCATGCTCGTTATTATTAGGAAAAATGAGTGCATGTTTGTTTCAATAAAAATGATTGATCATTATTATTAGGAAGAAACCATATGCATTATTGTCACATATGCTCCTAACCCACAAAAATTCCTATTACATCCCCTCTTCAACACCTAGACACACCGACATTAATCTAACCCCACCCCCTCCTAAAATCCCAACACACACCTTCGTCTCTCTCTATCGCTCTCTCACACACACATCCACAGGTTAACCCATATCACTAAGAACCATCCCCNACAGGTTAACCCATATCACTAAGAACCATCCCCCCCCCCCTCCACTTTATCTTTGTCTCTCTCTCACACATAGACACATCCCTATGTCTCCATAAACATCCCCCCTCCTCTCTATCTCTCTCCCCACAATATTCCCATAACTTGAATACTGTCACCCCCTCTTCCCCACTAACTCTTTCTACCCCTTCTCAAATTTCTCTAACTCCATAATTCATCCAACCACCACTAAACCCCACCCCCCATCTATTCCCCAACCCTTCCAGCCCAACTCCCTCTCTCTCTCTCTCTCTCTCTCTGACCGACACCCACACACATACACACACTAACTCTTTATAACCCCTTCTCCACTCTCTCTCTCTCTCTCTCTCTCTGTGACAGACACCCACACACATCCGCACACTAACTCTTTATAACCCCTTCTCCACTCTCTCTAACTCCCCAATTCATCCAACTACCGCTAACCCCCAGCCCCCTATCTATTCCCCAACACCCCTCCCCTCCCTCCCTCTCTCTCTCCCTCTCTCTCTCTCTCTCACACACACACACGCACACACACACATACATAGGTCACCTCCACACATCCATAGAATTATACTTCTTATTTTGGGCATAAGTTTTAACTTGTAACTCGAAAATGGGTAGAGTTTGGACCATTGGAAAGGGCTTGAAAATATCTACAAATTTGTTCCTTTGATTTTTTTCTAATTTCTTACCATTTTTCACAGAGGGATATTTAGTAAAATGATATCTTTTAAAATATTCTTACTTGATTAAAATTCCCACCACAAAAAATGTAAGGAGTTAGAAAAAAATCAAAACAACAAAGTTGTATAGGATTTCAACAACTTTCCAATGGTAAAAATTTCATGCAATTCTGATTTGCGAGTGGAAAATTATACCCAAAATGTGAAAGATTCTAAGAATATTTTTTTTTTAAGTAGGATACCTTTTGGGAAAAATAAAACATTATGTTCATTTCATGGAAAGCAAGGGTTACACTACTCTTAAAATACCAATAACTTTGGGACATTGTGTAGACGATTGTTACCAAATAAACAAATCCAACTCTTTTGGCAGCACAAGAGAAGGACATTAAAACCAAGGGAGTGATCATGAAGGTTGTGAAGGATCACTTGAGTCCTCGTGCAGCTGAGAAGAAAACAACCCATCGAATGTACAACTATTTGATGGATCTATTCGAGAGTGATCATGTGAACATGAAGATGATTTTGAGAGAAAAACTTAGAAATGTTTGGATGGAAATATTAAATAATGCTACCATCTAGCTTATGAAGGTCAACTAGGTTCATGATGAAATTGTAGCTATTAGGGAGAAGGTACAATATGAAATTTTCCTCAAACTCACATTGAATGGATTCACCAAGCACTGGGAACCATTTGCAAAACAAAATAAATGATTAATAAAATATTCCCAATTGGGAGAGGCTATGGGAAAATTGCATATGAGAGGATACTTGAGAGGAGGCTAGAGCATGCAAAAAAGATGGAAAACATAACCTAGACCTTATCGATAAGAAAATAAAGGGAAAATGAAAGAGTACAATAGGAGGGGTAACATTTAAACATCACAAAAGTGCTTATACATCTTGATTTTCATAGCATTTGGAGAATATTTTTTTATCATTTCCCCCAAAGGTTGAAAGTAGTCTTTTTGCATCTGATTTAAGGTCGAGTTATAGAAGACATTAAAATTTGAATGGTGATACATATGAGTTCACACTAGTACAAAATGAGGAATTAGCTACTGGATGACTAAAAATTCTAGTCACCACAGGTTTTCCAAGTGATTTACTACTAAATATGAGAAATTTTGATTGCCCCAACTATAAATGACTAAAATTAACGACTAATTTAGTCACCAGTTAACAAATATGACTAGATAATAAGTGACAGAGTTAAAAATGACTAACATAAACGACTAATTTTGTCACGTTATAAATAATGACTAGCTAGAAGAATATGAATTAGTAATTTATGTTAGTCATTTTTAATTATGTCATGGAAAATTTCAAATTTGACAATGAAGTGTAAATTTTGTAAATTGTCAACCTTCAATTGATAATATTGGTTGCATGCACCTCGATCCTCAGAGATCCAAAAAAACAATTGCATGAATTTTCTCTTGACCATCTTTATCCCTACTACACCATTGAAGCAAACCCAGTTAAGCACATTCCAAAGAAAAATTAGGTTCCTACGTCAATTACGAATTAGGTATTACAACCAGTAGTACCATATTGATACTTATATAGAATAATCATAGCCCTACATCCCCTTGAGAACCGTCCATTCGAATGTGCCTCCTGAACGAAGACTTACCAAATGCATCCAATGCATGGCCAAAAAAACACATCAACTTCGTATCTGTGGGTTGAAGGTATCGTTCGACCCCTACTCCCCTGTTTTTGATCCAAGAGGATATTGGTGTCCACCCACCTATTTCTCTTGGACCCTCACCATTGTTTCTTTCAGTTTTCCAGTTTCCCTTAATTGTGGCAGAATTTACTATTTTTGGCATTTTTCGGGTTCTAAACTTTCGAAGTCGTTTTCAGGCCCTAAACGACGTTCTTTCGTCATCGAATGGTCCAGCAAAATATGAGTCTGTTTCAGACTCAATATTTACCATTTATGGATGTAGTCCTTAAACAGATCTTTCTAACCATGTATCATGCACATCAAACAGAGGTAGTATGCTAAAGTTACAACCCCGGGAAATTGATGTACCAAGTTACCCAATGGGGCCCACATTAAGGTGTTTCACCTCCCAGGGTTAGGTTTTGGGATGTGTAGTGTTTCCATTGTTTCTCAATAATATATAGGCATTCGAGCCTCATTGTGACAAAGAGTTCAGAGGCATGTAGCCGCCACATCTCTTCTCGGAGATAAGCTACCAGCACTTTAACTAGTTTATTTCCATTTTGCATGTAAACCAGTTTCAGTTATTGATTAATGAAATGAAGTGTTATTTCCGCTGTATATTTTTTTCTATGGTTATTTTTGTATTCTGTTGCATTCCTTTGTTTTTCAAGGGCCTCCTCAGGCAACATTTTGATAGGATCTTCTACACCCTTGTCTTTCTTTTCATCCCCCATGGGTGGCTATTGGGATTTGTGAGGCTGACCTTGCAAAGGTTCAACCAGATCGAACCCTAACTCTTTATACCCCACCCTCGTTGGGGACATGTAAAGAAGGATCGAGAAAGAGTAGATTGATTTGATACCACTGATTCAGATTTATGCAGGAATGCAACAGAATACACAAATAACCATAGAAACAAATATGCAGCCAAAATAACACTTCATTTCATTAATCAATAACTAAAACTGGATTACATGCAAAATGGAAATAAACTAGCTAGAGTGCTGGTAGCTTATCTCTGAGAAGATATGTGGTAGCTACATGCCTCTGAACTCTGTGTTACAATGAGGCTTGAAGGCCTATATATTATTGAGAAACAAGGGATACCCTACACATCCAAAAAAATAACCCTAGGAGGTGAAACGCCTTAATGTGGGCCCCGTTGGGTAACTTGGTACATCAATTTCCTGGGGTCGTAACTTTAGCATACTACCTCCGTTTGACGCACATGATACATCGTTAGAAATATATGTTTAAGGACTACATCCATAAACAAAAACATGCAAAGTTTAGAATGGATTCATATTTTTTGAACGATTCAATCCCGAAAAAACATCGTTTAGGGCCTCAAAACAGCTGCGGAAGTTTAGGACCTGAAAACTGCCAAAAATAGTAGATTCTGCTACAATTAAGGAAACTAGAAAACTGAAAGAAATAATGGTGGGGGTCCAAGAAAAATAGGTGGGTGGCCACCAATATCCTCCTGGATCAATGAAAGGGAGTAATTTGCTATTGATAGAGATAGAAATGTATGTGACTTGGTTTTATCAATTGGAAATGTATCAATCTCTAAGGAACGGTTGTGGTAGTGTAATTTGCAGGGAAATGATGTTTTGAGTTTCTACAAGTCTTTTTCGTATTATTTTTCCATTGAATAGACTTTACCATTTCTAGAGTTTGTTAAATGGTGCACAAGCAGTTATTCACCTTCTGAAAGAGTCATCATGAGTCATACCACATCTAAAATACTTTGTAAGATTGATGTAAAATCCATTCACGGAATACTTAATTTACCTGATAGTTTCCATTACAGTTGTGAGTCTGTGAATGAGTCTGTCTTAGCCGAAATGTACAAAAGTTGTAATACTGAAATTAGATGTGGGTTTTTGTCCAATATCCTTAATGAAGGTTAGTCATTAAAGAATCTTTTTCTGCCATATAAATTTCACATTTTCAAAGAAGAAGTGAAATTGGTTATGTATTTGGTTTGTCAAATTTTAGGTTTAGATGATGACATTCATATGAGTGAATTTGTCTTAGGATTTTTACTGAGAATGAGTTCAATTAGTCTTGAGTCCCATTTAGTCCATTATTTCAATCTAGATGAGTATTTAGCAGAATTCATCCATCTCCAGTTAGTTGAGTTTCCAAAGGTCACATTTTTCAAATATCAGTCATACCTGTTGAACATATTGTTGTGTTTAAATGTATCAGAATTACAATTCCTGTCCACTATTTTCTCTCCAAATATTCCAAAACAAATCAATATGTTTGAGTTTGTAGATTCCATTATGTCCGAGATGTACATGTTGCTATTTGATGAAGTGTTACCAAGGGTACTAGAAGAAATGATACTCATGCTGCAATCATCTCCAGAGGACAGAATAGGAGACTGGTTCTTAAACAAAGATTTTACTGTTTTGAGGGTGTTTGGTTTCACTGGGGAACCGTACAAGTTACCCGTTTTTCTAACTCCTAGAATTTTTGCACTTGATTTCATGAGGAAAATATTATGTGCAGAGGAGGATCATTTTTGAGCATTCAAGAAGTCTTCTAATATTAAATTTCCCCTTAAAGTTGGTCCATTTATTTTCAAAAACAAAAGTGCCTTGATGATTGTGGAAAAGTTATTAGAAATTATGGATTTCCAGAAAGAACAAAGAATCAATTATGATCCACACCATATAATTTCTCAAAGGAAGCAATAAAATAAAAACAAACCATTCGATCATCAGGTTGTTGAAGGTTTAGAGGAAATAGCCAATTTGTCTTGTTTTGTAGAAAGTCCAAGAATTGATGAAAGTATGAGCAGTGGGTTGATTACAACAATTCAAGCACCTAAAAATCCTAGCATTCTTAATAAGAGAAGTCTTTCTGAGTTGGAGGATGTGGATGTGGATGAAAACAATTCATATAAAAATATTAAAATACATTCTTAGGATGATCAAGTTTTAGGAGAAATAGTATGAGAAGATTCAAAGAAAATAGTTTTGTTCCCAAAGAAGTGAGTACAAATGCATAAGTTTTCCTTTGGAGGAGAGGGTACAAATGCATAAGGGATTATAATTATACGATATGTTATCAAAATCAAAGCATGTAGTTTATTCGTAGTTGTTAGGGATATAGTTATAAAAAAAATTTGATTAACAGATTATTGAGTTATTGATCTTCTTGGGAAGAAGTTGTTTAGGTATATATTTGAATTTACTTGATGTATTGGGGGTTGGAACCCATATGTTTGATTGATGTTTTTTTTAGGACATATAATTCTTGAAATAACAAAGCTAAATGCTGGTTAATCATCAGATATTCCTGTGTCATTTATGTTTCAGTATGTGCCTTTATTTTCTATGTGATTGTCTTCTAAGTGCCTACATTCCATTTTGTTTTCTTCATATCTGAAGCATAGTGTTGAATAGTTTAGAATTCATTCTTGTTATGCTCTGGCTATTATTTCAGATATTTCATAAATATTTCTGTTAAAGTTGATATGAAATTCATCTTATGATGCTCTATATTGATAGATTGTTCATGTTTCTTTCTCATTCTCCTGAAATCAATGAATGACTGTAACTCGATGGTTATCTTGCCTTTGTTGAAATCCCACGTATGAAAGCTTTGTGTTATCTTTATCTATTTGACTCCATTTCCCAATGGTTATATGTGTTGTTTTGTTAGATTTTCATATGCTTAGCTAAGACATCAGTATTTCATTTCATTTTCATGACAAAAGCATATAAACAGGATCACTGAAAGATAGACAAGCACAACCATAAAAAAAGGGAACACAAATATTTATCCTGGGAAAAACCCAGCAAAAGATTCCTCAATATAGATGCCCCAAAAGGATAAAAGATAAAACCAACAAGGAGATCAAAGCGTGATCCTCCTCCTTCTCCAGCTACTTCTCTTCTCCACTAATGCGCTATACAAGTGATAGTGCGTGTGTCTCAAATGAGGAGCACTACACCTCTATTTATATTCATTCGTTCACTTAAGTTAACTCATTTGACATGTAGGCTCGAGTTACACATGTAGGCTCAAGTAACTACACTGGGGTGCTGATGACCCACCTTTACAATTAGAGGGGACTACCTCATGACTCTTATTAGTTCTTCCAATTAGAAGCATCAAGGTACAATGTAATACAAGTGGTTCTCCAGGTAGGACCATCAGGGACCACAAAAGATACATATAGAATATTCTTCGTAGTTACAATATTTCAACACTCCCCCTTAACGAGAAGGGTATTCTACAACAACATCAACAACAACAAGAGTAGGGATAGGGGACATCATCAACATCAACAGGGTAACACATCTATAAATCATTGGAATATTTTCAACATCATGTATTCTTCATCTTCAATCTTTAGTCTTCATCATCAGGAACATCGTCAGTCTTTGATCAGCAACATCTTCATCATTTTGATCTTTCAATGACATCTTTAGCACTTGGACCTTTCGATCAGCAACATCTTCAGCACTTTGACTATTTGATCAACAACAACATCTTCAACATTTTGATCTTTCAACGACATCTTCAGCACTTGGACCTTTCGATCAGCAACATCTTCAGCACTTTGACTATTCGATCAACAACAACATCTTCAGCATTTTGACCTTTCGATCAGCAACATCTTCAGCACTTTCAATTTTTTTATCAGCAACAACATATTTAGCATTTTTTCCTTTTGATCAGCAACATCTTCAACATTTTGACTTTTTGATCAGCAACAACATCTTCAGCACCTTGACCTTTCGATCAGCAGCAACATCTTCAGTACTTTCATCTCTCGATCAGCAATATCATCATCAACACTTTGCCCTTTCGATCAGAAGAAACATCACCATCATCATATTATTATTTGTCGATCATAATCATCATCACATTCTGATCTTTCGATCAGAAACATCATCATCATACTCTGATATTTCGATCAAAAACATCATAATCATAGTGCGTCATCATCATACTCTGATCTTTAGATCAGTACGTCATCATCACCATACTCTAATCTTTAGATTAGTATGTCATCATCATCATACTATGATCTTTCGATTAGTACGTCATCATCATACTCCGATCTTTCCATCAGTACATCATTGTCATCATACTCTGATCTTTCGATTAGTACGGCATCATCATCATTAGCAACAACCTGCAATCCACAACTCAAAGACATAAATTCTTTGGATCATTTTTGGACTTAAAGTATAGGGATGATACAATCCCACCACATTCTCGACAACTGAAGTTACCGGATTGATTACAGGAGAATCACCACATTCTCTAGTATGTGAATACTGAAAGCATCATCATCTATATATTTAGTATAGAAATATGGAATCACCATCATCTATATCTACAGTATCTAAATACTGAAATATCATCTATATCTTCAGTATGGGAATACTGAAATCATCATCATCTATATCTTTAGTATGGGAATACTAAAACATCGTCATCTCTATATTCAGTATAGAAATACTAAATCACCATCATCTGAATCTACAGTATCATTATCTTCATCTTATCTTGTATGTAGAAATACTGGATTTCTACGTGTTATGTCGGAATAGAGGGTTCTTTGTCATCACAACTATGGTTATCACATAGAATCATTGTTTTGTCCATCTTCAGGTCAAAGAGACCTGATATCATCTTCTGAAGCCATATGTCTTCACAACTTAGTAGAACAATCTACTATGAATTCTGCTTCAACCATTCTAAGAGAAACACTGGACTGTTTCCTGCTAAACCATGAACTTATAGAAGACCTCAAAGAAAAGAATATACCTGATGTGCTTTTCCTATCTGAGATACTTCCAGCCCAATCTGCATCTGTGTAGCCATACAATCTATACTCATGGCTACCATCATAGTATAGACCAAAGTCTATAGTCCCTTTTAGATATATCTCATCACATGTTTTGCAGCAACTAGGTGAACCTGTCTTGGTTGAACAAGATATTGACTTAAGGTGTTCACAGCAAAACAAATGTCTGGTCTAGTATTTGTTAAGTACATCAATGACCCAATGATCTGTCTGTAGTGAGTCACATCCACTAACTCTAACGATTCATCAGCTAACGGCTTCAGGTTGGAGTCCATGGGCGTGGCCATGACTTTTGCATTTCAACATATTAAATCTCTTCAATATCTCTACCACATACTTTTCCTGTTTGAGAAAGATTCCTTCTGAACTTTGCCATACTTCTAGAACTAGGGAATAATGCATTAACCCAAGCTCTTTCATCTCAAATTCTTCTTCTAGTTTCTTCTTGCTTTCCATGATATGTTTCTCATTCCCTGTCAAGAATAATTCATCCACATATAGTAATAGAATGACAGGTACATCTTCTAAAACCTTATGGGAAAGGTTAGGATCGACTTTACTCTTGACAAAGCCCATGCTCATCAGGAAACTATCTATTCTTCCATACCAAGCTCTGGGAGCTTGCTTTAGGCCATAGATTTCCTTCTTCAACTTGCATACTTGATTCCTTCTATCTTCAACTTCAAATCCTCGTGACTATTCGATATAAAACTCTTCCTCAATCATACCATTAAGGAAGGCTTGTATTTAATTCATCATGGAAGAAACTACCATGATAGTTTTGAAGGAAGTGTACCTTGCTTCCTAGATTAAGTGTCTCTTCAGAATTAATTCCCTCTTTCTGATAGAAACCTCTATCCACAACTCTTACCTTACTTCTATCAGTAACATATCTTATCTTGCAAATCCATTTGTAAGATACCACATTCTTTCTTTCTGGTTTGAGTACTATATCCCAAACATCATTCTAGTATCACAACATATTCTATGAGTTTGTCTTCTCAGGTCATCAACATATCCTAGTCTTCTGCATTCAACCTTGAAGGTTGGAACCCACTTTACTCTTGGTAAAGTCTCGATCCATCCCAAATCTATCCATCATGTCATACCATGTCGGACTCAGATATAATTTTCTGTAGTCACTCCCCCTGAAGTGGAGTATCATCTTCCCTCTTCATTCTATATAGGTGTTTCTATGCTTGATATATACTGGTCAATAGAGTATGTCATGTCATAGTCTATTCTTTTTGGGGAGAATCACGAACCTTGCCTTTTACACTTGTTCCATCATATCGTATAGATCATTCCCCATGATCAACTATTATTCTTCTTTCATAGCGTTCTTTTCTTCATCTTGAGTTATCTCTTGTACCCATGGAGGTCTTCATCCTTTAAGGTGGATCTACCACTCTCTAAAGCTCTTTCTTTCGTCATGGTGTCTCTGACCCTAGGAGCTTCAGATTCATGTTTATTGGAGTGGATCTTGAATTGACATCACTTGTTCTTCGGAACAAGTCTCATCCTTCTTTTCTTGTAGGAGGTTGTTCATGACCTTTCCTACAATTCAAATGGACCAGTTGCATGGTTAGAACTATTTCATAAAACATATGCATAGCGATAAATTCTTATGCATCATGCAACTATTTAGTCAATACAACATTCATCCATATCTCACATAAACTTTCTATATTCCTTCCATCTCTACCATGACATTATTGAGATTGTGCACTAATCCAATATGTCAGCAAAGAGGTTTGATAAGTAGCAATGGAGAGTTGTATAGCACCATGAGCTACTTACCCGTCACATGCATATTAGCAGTATACAGTCATTAATGAAAAAAATACATCAACTGAATATAATCAAATGTATAACAAAACAATATCATGAAATGACAATTGAATACTTATCTTTATTTGTTTCATGGGTATACTCCTTCTTGAGTCTTCAGCTTCATCGTCTTCTTCAGCATCGTTTCTTATCCAAATGCTGAGGTGGATAAGAAGTTCTTCAAGAGTTGAGATCTTCATATTCCTCATTGATTGAGGGATCTTCTTTAGAAGATGAGAGCTTGATCTTCAGAGACGAGCTTCTTCTTCTTCCCAAAGTCTGCTGAAAGTAATCACTTCCTTCTAGAACACATTTATTAAATGAATGAATTCTATGATCCTGGGAGGCCATTCAAGGTGGCCATCACCACTTCTACATTCTTCAATTCTTCTTTCCCCACTTGAAGTTGTTCTTTGATTTGAGAGATCCTTATGACTGCATGGTCTCTGCATTCTGGATCTTCACATTCTTCAGCTGGTTTCTTAAGGTCATATTCTGATCTACGTTCTTCCCTTCAAATAGATTGGTCAAGGAATCAAACCTCATCGACGTATTTATGGAAATGACTTGTAGTACAAGTTGATTCGTAATTGAATCATCAATGATCTTCTGCGATTTGACCAAGTTCTTCTTGAGAAAGGCTTCTAGCCTCATCTCCCTCTGAAACTAGAACCTCTATGCTCATGTAGGTGTCCAATCCATTTTCTTCAGAGAGATCATATACTTATAGGCTTGGAATTTGTCAACTTCACCAAGCTTATCATCAAGCTTATGTCATAGATCACTTTGAAATGAGAACCTCAAATGAACATAGAAAAGGATTAGATCTTACCGATTTGAGGTGCCCGTCCTGGTTCTGGAGCTCGCTAATCTAGGGTTTGTAACAGAAACCCTAATTTCAAAAACTTGAAATATTTAAGATTTGATTGGCTAGATAGATATATATCTTCAAATGGAGCTGTCCAATGTACTCCATTTCTGAAAACAGTGGAGGGAAGCTCCCAGAACAGGAAGCCCTAATTTTCCAATTTCTTCACCATAAATTCCTGTTACAGTTTCTGTGATATCTCTGAAATTTCTACTCCTCTATGTCTAATATTTTGTACTTAGGTAACCTCACATGTACCTGATCCAAAACCGTAGGTTTCATCAGAATTGGTTTCATCATTTTAGATTTATGATCCTTTTCCCAAGGTGACCTGTTACAGGACTGTTCAGAACAGAGAAGTTGTACGACATTCCACGTGTCACTGGTTCATCTTCTGAGTCTAATATTCGTACCACCGAAATTAAATTCCGTTCCCTTTGTAGAAAATATTCAGGAATTCCATTTGGACCTCTGTAGCCCAAGATATTGCAATTCTCCCCAGGTGTCCTGTTTAGGGATGAATTCTGGAAGAGGCTCGAACCCTAACTTGGAGAGAACATATTTCCTAGAATATAGAGAATCTGAGTATTAATTTTGCATAAAGTGTTTATCAGGATTTCATCTTCGGCCCATGAAATTTTTAGCTCTTGATCCTTCTCCAATATCAGAATATAGTGAATGTACCAAAACGAAGCAGTTTTAGTATTTAGGGTTTTTCTAGCTCGGGGTCAAACTAGGGTTTGACTTTTTGAGAGTTTCACCCAACCAAATTTCCTGATCCAGGTCTAGAAAAATCGGTTTTTATGAGGAGAACAATCCTATGCTGGTCTCACTCAAAAATTCCTCTTCTGTAGAAAGCCCTAATTTCCACATCAAAAACTGGAAATGCTCAGAATCAAATTCCGCTTCGACAGAAAGATGCACACGGAAATGCTCAGAATCAAATTCCGCTTCGACATAAAGATGCACACTTCAATGGAGAGTCATCCTAGCATACTTTTGCTGATGGATTGTGGAGAGAGATCCAAAAAGTAAGAATCCCTAGCTTCTGAATCTACACAATGTCTTCTTCTCAGGTTAGCTCTGATACCATGTTAAATTTTCATATGCTTAGCTAAGACATCAGTATTTCATTTCATTTTCATGACAAAAGTATATAAACAGGATCACTGAAAGATAGACAAGCACAACTATAAAAAAAGGGAACACAAATATTTATCCTGGGAAAACCCTAAAGGGAAAAACCCAGCAAAATCTTCCTCAATATAGATGCCCCAAAAGGATAAAAGATAAAACCAGCAAGGAGATCAAAGCCTGATCCTCCTCCTTCTCCAGCTACTTCTCTTCTCCACTAATGCGCTATACAAGTGAGAGTGTGTGTGTCTCAAATGAGGAGAACTACACCTCTATTTATATTCATT
>LPNX010860692.1:241850-307895 GCA_001517045.1 Pseudotsuga menziesii | reverse complement strand
TTTGTAGAATAGATTCACCATTGTAAAAGAATCCACATCATGTTTTGTACATGCACAGAATTTCTATAAACATTAGATTTCTTCGAAGGTTGTTTAAATACCAAAAATCAGATCAAAGAGTCTAGGTTAATATTATTCTTACCTCGAAACATAGCAATGGAATGCATAGAAGGAATAAGATCAACCCTTTTGCTACCATTCTATCCCAAACTAGTAGCTTAAAGGTTGTTCGTGTGTACAAACAACGAACCCCAACACGTAACTCTACATTCAAGAAGAATTCAACCGTAAAGATATAGGGATTCATATAAACGCTAAACCCCCGAGTGGTAGAAGTAATGCTTACTTTTGAACAAAGAGTTGGCCATATTTGTGAAGCTAGAGCCAACCTTGGACATGTTCATTTGAATGTAACTATTTTGTTGGTCCTCTTCTTCCTCACCTAACCAAAACAAAGTACAGTTAACAGTTGTAATCAAAATTTAGTAAACTACAAACACAAACTATTTCAAATACTTTACGTTAGAGAAACACTCAAAGTGCCGAGGGTTCTTCTCCTCCAAAGTTCTCCATTACTCTGTCTGTAAAAACCAAAAGCATGATATTTGATTCTTTCCCTATTTTTGTTGCATAAATACAAAACTTACAAAAAGCTTATTTACCTTTTTAATTCATGTTATCCTTTATAGGATATGAAGTTTTCTCCATCAACAACCAAATACAAGAACAATGGAACCATAAATACTTCCACATAAGAAACATAGATAGCTCAAACACTGTGCAGAGAAAGGAACTCGACCAAACTTGTTGATAAACCATAGATAGCATACCGCAAGTTGTAAACCATAGGAGCTCTCTAGCATTCATTCAAGAGGAAAGTTAAATGCATAGCAAACCATGACTCACAATGAGGAGGTTAGAAACAAAAACAACAAGCAACCGTCACAATGAACAAAGAATCAATTTCCACGACCGAGTAACTACACACATATCGACATAAAACCCTAAAGACATCATCCAACGCTGTGGATCATGAGGAGTTATAGGTGGAGGGCCAAGATCAACCTTCCTTTTTACAAGGAGCAATAAATTTTTCCAAAACATTAAAGCTTCCTAGCTGTGCTGTCAAATATCAAGCCACGAATTTTGGATAGCATAAAAATCTCAGTTAAACCTCCTTTATTTGACTTGAGCTGTCATCCAATTACATGCAACTAGGGATGATTTTAAGGAACCATACTTATTTAAAAGTGTATAAATGTTGGCGAATATTACCAATTCTTAAAACACCAACTATAAAATGATTGGCGATATTTTTCAAAAAATATTTTAATTTCCAAGGATTTTATATCGTTTATATAAAAATTTGGCAATTTTTAGGGGGGAAACTTTTTACCCCATCAAAATTGGGTGAAAGAGGGCTTCAAAAAATGCAAAATGGTGAATCTTTTTTCGGAGAAAAACATGGAAAAATAGCCCACTAGGCTAAAATTCGCCCCTAAAATTATCCCTGCATGCAACCTTAAAACCCTTGTAACTCCCATGGTCACATTTTATAACCTTTGCATGTTAGTTATCAACCTATGTTATGCCTCTTTAAATTTATCATCATCGCATGCAAGAGCTTGCAAGGTATGTATGCCTTTTTAAAACCACTTCACCCATAGACACGTAGGGTAATCACCCTAATATTATATTTCCTTAACACATATTTTTGGAACTAGATACACATATTTTTGGAACTAGATACATAAGCCTAAAGTATTCATGACTTAGGAGTCACGACAAGGGTCCAAGCCTTAAAACACAAATCCTTTGTTACAAAGAAAAACATAATTAAATAACATTTTCAACTTGTCATTAAGCCAATTTTCCGAGAATTATCATGGTTTGATTTCGATTTCCAAATGGACGATAAATCCTGCCCTCATGCAGCCAAGAAAATAAATTAGAAATATTTATACAAATAAGTAAAAATAAAATTACGACTAAGATAAATAGTTATGACATTAAACTATAAATAATTTTTTTCTTATATATGGTGTATTTTTGGAGTTGTGATAGTCATCATATGTAAAAATCGAAACTTTAGAGAAAGTAACTAATGCAGATCCCTTCAACACCAAAAAAATAGAAATATGATTATATTGAAATATTATCAACCAATACATCATAGGAACTATAAAAAAATGAATGTTCCAAAAACAAGACACAAGCTACAAGGATGCCTTATCATCATCACAATTGTAAAGGTCGTCAATAACTAACTTTTACGATAAAAACGATATGAGAAACTAAATGAAGATCCTATTATAATTAAGAGAACCTTAGGTTTGTAATCTTACCATTGCCCAAATCATAGAAGTCACCACCACATAGCTACGAAAAAAAAAAATTCCGTCTAAGCTTTTCACAACAAGCCAATTTTACTTAATCGCTCGTAATTCCATGTCGTCAATGATTATAACTTCAAGAAAAGATACTCATGAGAAGGCATTACAAACCAGGAAGAAGACCTAATATCCTCCATAAAATGCTATGGGGACAAAGCATATTTGAAGGGATAAACAATGTTGTTCCCATAAATATTTAAACAATCATCAATAAATAATAATAATAAGGAAAGAGACATATTCCAACTAAAGGACATGAATCAACCAAAGGACTTGACCCAATAAAGGGACATTGCCCCTTAATGATCGCTACTAGTCAATGCATATAAGTATATAATCACATGGCATTGTATCAAACAACCTATTCCATTCTGTCGTATTCATTATTCAATTACTAAAGACTTCTCCTATCACAGACTTCAACTTATTACGTTTCTTATGTTGGATATTTCTTAGTAAGTAAATTATTGTGAATTTCAATCACACTCTCTAAAATTAAAAGTGTTTTCTTAGTAGGTAGAGCAAAGTAAAGGGAAAGTAAAAATATTAGAATATCCCACAATATCCCACCCTCTCCTTTGTCTAAAGGGCAGGTATTCAAGTGCCATGATCAACTCTAATTTTTGAATAAAATAAATTTTTATAGAAAAGAGGAAATGAAACAAAATAATCGACTTCTCCATAATAAAGACAAACTTTATATAAACAAAATCACAATGCAAATTAATTATTCAACTTCTGATATGAAAAAAAACAAAAAGAAGTATGCATACTCATGTAAGAGGTTATGATCTTGCTTACTAGCAAGGAACACTTAAGGGACTAATTGATACCTTGACTAGTAAGCCAATAGGGCCATAATCTTCTCAAAGCAATTGAATTCAAATAGATAAATATAGACCGATCAAGACAATTATATCTTTATATATAACAAACTCATACAAAAAACAAAGAATAATCTAATTTTGATAGATTGTTTTGATCATTTTTATATCACCTAGAGAAGAGACAAACAACATCTGGCAATTGGCGTTGATTCTTACACTCTCTAGTTCGTGTTCTCCATATATGAAAAAAACTTATTCCTTCCCGGTTTCAAAGATCCCCAACAACTATCACAACCACTTAATTTGTGACTGGTGAACACCAATAGGTCACAAGTTAAGTGCCATAACCAAGTTACTTTTTCTCCATACCACTTATCCATGCATAGCTACCCATTATATATATTCCTTTTTTTATAATTGTTTATTTCGAATTTGGAATGACTGCCAGAAAATCAATCTAGAGAATACACTTGTGTCATCCTCGTGCAATTTAGGGAAAGTATAAGAACTAGTCCACTCCAAATTATAAAATACAAACACCTATCGGTGTAATTACAACTACTCCCACATGACATTTGATACTTGACAAATTGTCTTCGACATAATTACCATGGAAGATATAGCAAGGAGCATGCGTAGCATGAGTGCATCATTGGAGAACATGCAAGAATACCATTAAACATCTATGGTCGAAATCGAAGGTAAGTTAAAAGATAAACCAATTTCTATATTAATTGACCTAGGTGCAAGTCTAAGTTATATCTCACCAAGAATTGTAGAGTTATAAATGTTATAACAAAATAAATTTGAAAAGTATTGGTTAGTTCGGGAATATTGTAATACACCAAACAATTAATAAATTGTTAATACTTTGAATATTTAATTTTTATTTGACATTTTGACAAATAAAGTCAAAATAAATGTAATGGGATTATTATTATTTAATAATCAAATAACTGAGAGGAATCAAAACTGAAGTAGCTGTTAAAAGAGTGCTTGCTGACCCACAAGGGGGATAACAAATGGTAAAAAAATCTTGAGTAAAAAATCAAGTGATGGAGGAGGCATCTTCCCCAAAATCAGGTCGAGACTCCTTGTGGAGCAATAATGAGTAGGTGGCTCATAAATGAACAAGTCCTAGGAAACATACTATAAAGTATTGTTTCCTTCAAATAAATAGGAGGCTTGTGATGGAGGGGAAATTATCTAATTGATGCAGAGAAAGAGATTGTGCATTGATTGATATTTTCCTTTTGGTTCAATGTACATGCTTGGGGGTTCTAGAGAAAGTAATTTGGCTGCTCTAGGAGTTGGTTAGGAGGAACACCATCTTCAATTTCGTTTTCCCATCAATGATGAGAGGTTCGTTTCTAATCTATCTGGCGCATTAGACTTGTTATTTAAATTCTGAAAGTAGATTATCAATTTTACTAAAATTAGAAACTGTTAATACGCAGAGGATGTTTATTAGATTTTTATAGTTTGATATTATTTTAATATGTCTTCTTGTATAAATTGTTCATGTACATAACATCTTAATTAGTAGAGATTTCTTTATTTTTCGTTAATCATGATCATATTATACAAACCCTTGCATCATAATTCTTTTCTAAATTCAAATATATGTAATTAAAAACCTCAAATATCAAATAAAGAAACATAGGTGAATATTAGAGTAGGGAGGCTTCATAATATCGAAATACAGAGCTAATATGTATTAAACAATGTATATATTGTCAACCATAATGTATTCCCATTATAAACATAACAAACGATAAATTGAGCCAAGAGATCGAGTACTTGATGCTCACAAACAATCAATTTAAGGGAGTCCAAGGTTGAGCTATTATTTTTCTTTGCAGTCGCTGATAAATTGAAACCGAATTTCAGCCAAAAGAATCCTTCATCAAAACAAACTCAATACTTTAACTAATAACAATACATTATAAACAAAATCGAGAAGTCCCGAGTGTGAAACTTTAAAAAAAATGCTACAATTTTCTTTATATAAGTTGCAACAGTTATCAAGATCCAACAATACAAATATCACTTTCTAACTTGACCTTTTTTTTCCAAAAATTTGACCTAGTAAAACATTGGATCTCTACCAATCATACATTGTTTTTCGTAGAATAAACATTAGATTTCTTCGAAGGTTGTTTAAATACGAAAAATCAGATTAAAGAGTCTAGGTTAATATTATTCTTACCTCAAAACATAGCAATGGAATGCATAGAAGGAATAAGATCGACCCTTTTGCTACCATTCGATCCCAAACTAGTGCTTAAAGGTTGTTTGTGTGTACAAACAATGAACCCCAACATGTAACTCTGCATTCAAGAAGAATTCGACTGTAAAGATATGGGAATTCATATAAATGATAAACCCCCAAGTGGTAGAAGTAATGCTTACTTTTGAACAAAGAGTTGGCCATATTTGTGAAACCAGAGCCAACCTTGGACCTGTTCATTTGAATGTAACTATTTTGTTGGTCCTCTTCTTCCTCACCTAACCGAAACAAAGTATAGTTAACGGTCGTAATCAAAATTTAGTAAACTACAAACACAGACTATGTCAAATAATTTACGTTAGAGATTTACACTCAAAGTGTCAAGGGTTCTTTTCCCCCAAAGTTCTCCATTACTCTGTTTGTAAAAACTGAAAGCATGATATTTGATTCTTTCCCTATTTTTGTTGCATAAATACAAAACTTACAAAAAGCTTATTTACCTTTTTAATTCATGTTATCCTTTCTAGGATATGAAGTTTTCTCCATCAACAACGAAATACAAGAACAATGGAACCATAAATCCTTCCACATAAGAAACATAGATAGCTCAAACACTGTGCAGAGAAAGGAACTCGACCAAACTTGTTGATAAAACATAGATAGCACAACGCAAGTTGTAAACCATAGGAGCTCTCTACCATTCATTCAAGAGGAAAGTTAAATGCATAGCAAAGCATGACTCACAATGAGGAGGTTAGAAACGAAAACAACAAGCAACCGTCACAATAAACCAAGAATCAATTTCCAGGACCGAGTAACTACACACATATCGACATAAAACCCTAAAGACATCATCGAACACTTTGGAGCATGAGGATTTACAGGTGGAGGGCCAAGATCAACCTTCCTTTTTAAAAGGAGCAATAAATTTTTCCAAAACATTAAAGTTTCCTAGTTGCGCTGTCAAATATCAAGCCACGAATTTTGGATAGCATAAAAATCTCAGTTAAACCTCCTTTATTTGACTTGAGCTGTCATCCAATTACATGCAACTAGGGATGATTTTAAGGAACCATACTTATTTAAAAGTGTATAAATGTTGGCAAATATTACCAATTCTTAAAACACCAACTATAAAATGATTGGCAATATTTTTCAAAAAATATTTTAATTTCCAAGGATTTTATATCGTTTATATAATAATTTGGCAATTTTTAGGGGGGGAAATTTTCACCCCATCAAAATTGGGTGAAAGAGGGATTTTTAAGGAGAAAAACATGGAAAAATAGCCCATTGGGCTAAAATTCGCCCCTAAAATTATCCCTGCATGCAACCTTAAAACCCTTGTAACTCCCATGGTCACATTGTATAACCTTTTCATGTTAGTTATCAACCTATGTTATGCCTCTTTTAATTTATCATCATCACATGCAAGATCTTGCAAGGTATGTATGCCTTTTTAAAACCACTTCAGCCATAGACACGCAGGGTAATCACCCTAATATAATATTTCCTTAACACATATTTTTGGAACTAGATACATAGTCCTAAAGTATTCATGACTTAGGAGTTAGGGCAAGGGTGCAAGCCTTAAAACACAAATCCTTTGTTACAAAAAGAAACATAATTAAATGATATTTTCAGCTTGTCGTTAAGCCAATTTTCTGAGAATTATCATGGTTTGATTTCGATTTCCAAATGGACGATAAATCCTGCCCTCATGCAGACAAGAAGATAAATTAGAAATATTTATACAAATAGGTAAAAATAAAATTACGACTAAGATAAATACTTATGACATTAAACTATAAATAAATTTTTTCTTATATATGGTGTATTTTTGGAGTTGTGACAATCATCATATGTAAAAATCGAAACCTTAGAGAAAGTAACTAGTGTAGATCCCTTCAACACCAAAAAAATAGAAATATGGTTATATTGAAATATTATCAACCAATAAATCATAAGAACTATAAAAAAATGAATGTTCCAAAAACAAGACACAAGCTACAAGGATGCCTTATCATCATCACAACTGTAAAGGTCATCAATAACTAACTTTTATGATGAAAACAATATGGGAAACTAAATGAAGATCCTATTATAATTAAGAGAAGCTTAGGTTTGTAATCTTACCATTCCCCAAATCATAGAAGTCACCACCACATAGCTATGGGAAAAAAAAATACATCTAAGATTTTCACAACAAGACAATTTTACTTAATCGATCGTAATTTCATGTCGTCAATGATTATAACTTCAACAAAAGATACTCATGAGAAGGCTTTACAAACGAGGAAGAAGACCTAATCTCCTCCATAAAATGCTATGGGGACAAAGCATATTTGAAGGGATAAACAATGTTGTTCCCATAATTATTTAAACAATCATCAATAAATAATAATAATAAGGAAAGTGACATATTCCAACTAAAGGACATGACTCAACCAAAGGACGTGACCCAATAAAGGGACATGGCCCATTAATGATCGCTACTAGTCAATGCATATAAGTATATAATCACATGACATTGTATGAGACAACCTATTCCATTTTATCGTATTCATTATTCATTATTCAATTATTAAAGACTTGTCCTATCCTAGACTTCAACTTATTATGTTTCTTATGTTGGATATTTCTTAGTAAGTAAATTATTGTGAATTTCAATCACACTCTCTAAAATTAAAAGTGTTTTCTTAGTCGGTAGAGCAAATTAAAGGGAAAGTAAAAAAATTAGAATATCCCACAATATCCCACCCTCTCCTTTGACTAAAGGGCATGTATTCAAGTGCCATGATCAACTCTAATTTTTTATTAAAATAAATGTTTATAGAAAAGAGGAAATTAAACAAAATAATCGACTTCTCCATAATAAAGACAAACTTTATATAAACAAAATCACAATGCAAATTAATTATTCAACTTCTGATATGCAAAAAAACAAAAAGAAGTATGCATACTCATTTAGGAGGTTATGATCTTGCTTACTAGCTGGATGCAAGGAACACTTAAGGGACTAATTGATGCCTTGACTAGTAAGCCAATAGGGCCATAGTCTTCTCAAACCAATTGAATTCAAATAGATAAATATAGATCGATCAAGACAATTATATCTTTATATATAACAAACTCATACAAAAAACAAAAAATAATCTAATTTTGATAGATTGTTTTGATCATTTTTATATCACCTAGAGAAGAGACAAAAAACATCTGACAATTGGCGTTGATTCTTACACTCTCTAGTTCGTGATCTCCATATATGAAAAAAACTTATTCCTTCCCGGTTTCAGAGATCCCCAAAAACTAGCACAACCACTTAATTTGTGACTGGTGAACACCAATAGGTCACAAGTTAAGTGCCATAACCAAGTTACTTGTTCTCCATACCAGTTATCCATGCATAGCTACCCATTATATATATTCCTTTTGTTATAATTGTTTATTTCGAATTTGGAATGACTACCAGAAAATCACTCTAGACAATACACTTGTCTCATCCTCGTGCAATCTAGGAAAAGTATAAGCGCTAGTCCACTCCAAATTATAAAATACAAACACCTATCGGTGTAATTATAACTACTCTCGCATGACCTTTGACAAGACAAATTGTCTTCGACGTAATTACCATGGAAGATATAGCAAGGAGCATGCGTAGAATCAGTGCATCATTGGAGAACATGCAAGAATACCATTAAACATCTATGGTCGAAATAAAAGGTAAGTTAAAAGATAAACCAATTTCTATATTAATTGACCCAGGTGCAAGTCTAAGTTATATCTCGCCAAGAATTGTAGAGTTATAAATGTTATAACAAAATAAATTTGAAAAGTATTGGTTAGATCGAGAATATTGTAATACACCAAACAATTAATAAATTGTTAATACTTTGAATAGTTAATTTTTATTTGACATTTAGACAAATAAAGCCAAAATAAATGTAATGGGATTATTATTATTTAATAATGAAATAACTGAGAGGAATAAAAACTAAAGTAGCTGTTAAAACAATGCTTGCTGACCCTCAAGGGGGGCTAACAAATGGTAAAAAAATCTTGAGTAAAAAATCAAGTGATGGAGGAGGCATCTTCCCCAAAATTAGGTCGAGACTCCTTGTGGAGACATAATGAGTAGGTGGCTCATAAATGACCAAGTCCTAGGAAACATACTATAAAGTATTGTTTCCTTCAAATGAACAGAAGGTTTGTGATGGAGGGGAAATGATCTAATTGATGCAGAGAAAGAGATTGTGCATTGATTGATATTTTCCTTGTGGTTCAACGTACATGCTTGGGGGTTCTAGAGAAAGTAATTTGGCTGCTCTAGGAGCTGGTTAGGAGGAACAACATCTTCAATTTTGTTTTCCCATCAATGATGAAAGGTTCATTTCTAATCTATGTGGCGCATTAGACTTGTTATTTAAATTCTGAAAGTAGATTATCAATTTTACTGAAATTAGAAACTGTTAATACATAGAAGATGTTTATTAGATTTTTATAGTTTGATATTATTTTAATATGTCTTCTTGTATAAATTGTTCATGTAAATAACATCTTAATTAGTAGAGATTTCTTTATTTTTCGTTAATCATGATCATATTATACAAACCCTAGCATCATATTTCTTTTCTAAATTAAAATATATGTAATTAAAAACATCAAATATCAAATAAAGAAACATAGGTGAATATTAGAGTAGGGAGGCTTCATAATATCGAAATACAGAGGTAATATGTATTAAACAATGTATATATTATTAACCATAATGTATTCCCATTATAAACATAACAAACGATAAATTGAGCCAAGAGATCGAGTACTTGATGCTCACAAACAATCAATTTAAGGGAGTCCAAGGTTGAGCTATTATTTTTCTTTGCAGTTGCTGATAAATTGAAACCGAATTTCAGCCAAAAGAATCCTTCATTAAAACAAACTCAATACTTTAACTAATAACAATTTATTATAAACAAAATCGAGAAGGCCCGAGTGTCAAACTTTAAAAAAAATGCTACAATTTTCTTTATATAAGCTGCGACGGTTATAAAGATCACAAAATAGATTACTAGATCCAACAATACAAATATCACTTTCTAACTTATCTTAATGCAGAGGCTCAGAAGCCCTTTTTTTTCCCAAACTTTGACCCAGTAAAACATTTGATCTCTGCCAATCGACTTTTATACTGAAATGTAAATCATACCTTGTTTTTTGTAGAATAGATTCACCATTGTAAAAGAATCCACATCATGTTTTGTACATGCACAAAATTTCTATAAACATTAGATTTCTTCGAAGGTTGTTTAAATACAAAAAATCAGATTAAAGAGTCCAGGTTAATATTATTCTTACCTCGAAACATAGCAATGGAATGCATAGAAGGTATAAGATGACCCTTTTGCTACCATTCGATCCCAAACTA
This sequence comes from Pseudotsuga menziesii, assembly GCA_001517045.1. Taxonomy (NCBI): domain Eukaryota; kingdom Viridiplantae; phylum Streptophyta; class Pinopsida; order Pinales; family Pinaceae; genus Pseudotsuga; species Pseudotsuga menziesii. The sequence goes on along the minus strand of LPNX010860692.1, from coordinate 297,020 downwards.
GTATCTTAAAGGTTGTTCATGTGTACAAACAACGAACCCCAACACGTAACTCTGCAAGAAGCATTCAACTGTAAAGATATGGGAATTAATATAAACGCTAAACCCCTGAGTGGTAGAAGTATTGCTTACTTTTGAACAAAGAGTTGGCCATATTTGTGAAACCAGAGCCAATCTTGGACCTGTTCATTTGAATGTAACTATTTTGTTGGTCCTCTTACTCCTTACCTAACCAAAACAAAGTATAGTAATGGTCGTAATCAAAATTTAGTAAACTACAAACACAGACTATTTCAAATACTTTACATTAGAGAAACACTCAAAGTGCCGACGGTTCTTCTCCTCCAAAGTTCTCCATTACTCTGTCTGTAAAAATCGAAAGCATGATATTTGATTCTTTCCCTATGTTTGTTGCATAAATACAAAACTTACAAAAAGCTTATTTACCTTTTTAATTCATGTTATCCTTTCTAGGATATGAATTTTTCTCCATCAACAACCAAAGACAAGAACAATGGAACCATAAATCCTTCCACATAAGAAACATAGATAGCTCAAACACTATGCAGAGAAAGGAACTCAACCAAACTTGTTTATAAACCATAGATAGCACAACGCAAGTTGTAAACCATAGGAGCTCTCTAGCATTCATTCAAGAGGAAAGTTAAGTGCATATCAAAGCATGACTCACAACGAGGAGGTTAGAAACGAAAAACAACAAGCAACCGTCACAATAAACAAAGAATCAATTTCCATGACCGAGTAACTACACACATATCGACATAAAACCCTAAAGACATCATCCAACGCTATGGATCATGAGGAGTTACAGGTGGAGGGCCAAGATCAACCTTGCTTTTTACAAGGAGCAATAAATTTTTCCAAAACATTAAAGTTTCCTAGCTGCGATGTCAAATATCAAGCCATGGATTTTGGATAGAATAAAAATCTCAGTTAAACCTCCTTTATTTGACTTGAGCTGTCATCCAATTACATGCAACTAGGGATGATTTTAAGGAACCATACTTATTTAAAAGTGTATAAATGTTGGCGAATATTACCAATTCTTAAAACACCAACTCTAAAATGATTGGCGATATTTTTCAAAAAATATTTTAATTTCCAATGATTTTATATCGTTTATATAATAATTTGGCAATTTTTAAGGGGAAATTTTTTTACCCCATCAAAATTAGGTGAAAGAGAGCATCAAAAAATGCAAAATGGCGAATCTTTTTTAGGAGAAAAACATGGAAAAATAGCCCACTGGTCTAAAATTCGCCCCTAAAATTATCCCTGCATGCAACCTTAAAACCCTTGTAACTCCCATGGTCACATTGTATAACCTTTGCATGTTAGTTATCAACCTATGTTATGCCTCTTTTAATTTATCATCATCGCATGCAAGATCTTGCAAGGTATGTATGCCTTTTTAAAACCACTTCACCCATAGACACGTAGGGTAATAACCCTAATATTATATTTCCTTAACACATATTTTTGGAACTAGATACATAGTCCTAAAGTATTCATGACTTAGGAGTCAGGACAAGGGTCCAAGCCTTAAAACACAAATCCTTTGTTACAAAAAGAAACATAATTAAATAACATTTTCAGCTTGTCGTTAAGCGAATTTTCTGAGAATTATCATGGTTTGATTTTGATTTCCAAATGCATGATAAATCCTGCCCTCATGCAGGCAAGAAAATAAATTAGAAATATTTATACAAATAGGTAAAAATAAAATTACGACTAAGATAAATACTTATGACATTAAACTATAAATAAATTTTATCTTATATATGGTTTATTTTTGGAGCTGTGACAGTCATCATATGTAAAAATCGAATCCTTAGAGAAAGTAACTAATGCAGATCCCTTCAACACCAAAAAAATAGAATAATGGTTATATTGAAATATTATCAACCAATAAATCATAAGAACTATAAAAAAATGAATTTTCCAAAAACAAGACACAAGCTACAAGGATGCCTTATCATCATCACAAATGTAAAGGTCATCAATAACTAACTTTTACGATGAAAACAATATGATAAACTAAATGAAGATCCTATTATATTTAAGAGAATATTAGGTTTGTAATCTTACCATTCCCCAAATCATAGAAGTCACCACCACATAGCTACGAACCAAAAAAAAAAACGAAAAAAAAACCCATCTAAGCTTTTCACAAAAATCCAATTTTACTTAATCGCTCGTAATTTAATGTCGTCAATGATTATAGCTTCAAGAAAAGATACTCATGAGAAGGAATTACAAACCAGGAAGAAGACCTAATCTCCTCCATAAAATGCTATGGGGACAAAGCATATTTGAAGGGACAAACAATGTTGTTCACATAAATATTTAAACAATCATCAATAAATAATAATAATAAGGAAAGTGACATATTCCAACTAAAGGACATGACTCAACCAAAGGACGTGACCCAATAAAGGGACATGGCCAATTAATGATCGCTACTAGTCAATGCATATAAGTATATAATCACATGACATTGTACCAAACAACCTATTCCATTTTATCGTATTCATTATTCATTATTCAATTATTAAAGACTTGTCCTATCATAGACTTCAACTTATTATGTTTCTTATGTTGGATATTTCTTAGTAAGTAAATTATTGTGAATTTCAATCACACTCTCTAAAATTAAACGTGTTTTCTTAGCAGGTAGAGCAAAGTAAAGGGAAAGTAAAAAAATTAGAATATCCCACAATATCCCACCCTCTCCTTTGACTAAAGGGCATGTATTCAAGTGCCATGATCAACTCTAATTTTTAATTAAAATAAATGTTTATAGAAAAGAGGAAATTAAACAAAATAATCGACTTCTCCATGATAAAGACAAACTTTATATAAACAAAATCACAATGCAAATTGATTATTCAACTTCTCATATGAAAAAAAAACAAAAAGAAGTCTGCATGCTCATGTAAGAGGTTATGATCTTGCTTACTAGCTGGATGCAAGGAACACTTAAGGGACTAATTGATACCTTGACTAGTAAGCCAATAGGGCCATAATATTCTCAAAGCAATTGAATTCAAATAGATAAATATAGACTAATTCAAGACAATTATATCTTTATATATAACAAACTCATACAAAAAACAAAAAAAATCTAATTTTGATAGATTGTTTTGATCATTTTTATATCACCTAGAGAGGAGACAAAAAACATTTGACAATTGGCATTGATTCTTACACTCTCTAGTTCGTGATCTCCATATATGAAAAAAACTTATTCCTTCCTGGTTTGAGAGATCCCCAACAACTAGCACACCCACTTAATTTGTGACTGGTGAACACCAATAGGTCACAAGTTAAGTGCCATAACCAAGTTACTTGTTATCCATACTAGTTATCCATGCAGTGCTACCCATTATATAAATTCCTTTTTTTATAATTATTTATTTCAAATTTGGAATGACTGCCAGAAAATCAATCTAGACAATACACTTGTCTCATCCTCGTGCAATCTAGGAAAAGTATAAGCGTTAGTCCACTCCAAATTATAAAATACAAGCACCTATCGGTGTAATTCCACTACTCCCACATGACCTTTGACAACACAAATTGTCTTCGACATAATTACCATGGAAGATATAGCAAGGAGCATGCATAGAATCAGTGCATGATTGGAGAACATGCAAGAATACCATTAAACATCTATGGTCGAAATCGAAGGTAAGTTAAAACATAAACCAATTTCTATAATAATTGACCCAGGTGCAAGTCTAAGTTATATCTCACCAAGAATTGTAGAGTTATAAATGTTATAACAAAATAAATTTGAAAACTATTGGTTAGTTCGGGAATATTGTAATACACCAAACAAATAATAAATTGTTAATACTTTGAATATTTAATTTTTATTTGACATTTTGACATATAATGTCAAAATAAATGTAATGGGATTATTATTATTTAATAATCAAATAACTGAGAGGAATCAAAACTGAAGTAGTTGTTAAAAGAGTGCTTGCTGACCCACAATGGGGGGATAACAAATGGTAAAAAAATCTTGACTAAAAAACAAGTGATGGAGAAGGCATCTTCCCCAAAATCAGGTCGAGACTCCTTGTGGAGCAATAATGAGTAGGTGGCCCATAAATCACCAAGTCCTAGGAAACATACTATAAAGTATTGTTTCCTTCAAATAAACAGGAGGATTGTGATGGAGGGGAAATGATCTAATTGATGCAGAGAAAGATATTGTGCATTGATTGATATTTTCCTTGTGGTTCAACGTACATGCTTGGGGGTTCTGGAGAAAGTAATTTGGCTGCTCTAGGAGTTGGTTAGGAGGAACAACATCTTCGGTTTCGTTTTCCCATCAATGATGAAAGGTTCGTTTCTAATCTATCTGGCGCATTAGACTTGTTATTTAAATTCTAAAAGTAGATTATCAATTTTACTGAAATTAGAAACTTTTAATACGCATAAGATGTTTATTAGATTTTTATAGTTTGATATTATTTTAATATGTCTTCCTGTATAAATTGTTCATGTACATAACATCTTAATTAGTAGAGATTTCTTTATTTTTCGTTAATCATGATCATATTATACAAACCCTGGCATCATATTTCTTTTCTGAATTCAAATATATGTAATTAAAAACCTCAAATATCAAATAAAGAAACATAGGTGAAGATTAGAGTAGGGAGGCTTCATAATATCGAAAACAGAGCTAATATGTATTAAACAATGTATATATTGTTAACCATAATGTATTCCCATTATAAACATAACAAACGATAAATTGAGCCAAGAGATCGAGTACTTGATGCTAGGGATGATTTTAAGGAACCATACTTATTTAAAAGTGTACAAATGTTGGCGAATATTACCAATTCTTAAAACACCAACTATAAAATGATTGGCGATATTTTTCAAAAAATATTTTAATTTCCAAGGATTTATATCGTTTATATAATAATTTGGCAATTTTTAGGGGGGAAAATGTTTACCCCATCAAAATTGGTCGAAAGAGGGATTCAAAAAATGAAAAATGGCGAATGTTTTTTGGGAGGAAAACATGGAAAAATAGCTCACTGGGCTAAAATTCGCCCCTAAAATTATCCCTGCTTGATGCTCACAAACAATCAATTTAAGGGAGTCCAAGGTTGAGCTATTATTTTTCTTTGCAGTCGCTGATAAATTGAAACTGAATTTCAGCCAAAAGAATCCTTCATCAAAACAAACTCAATACTTTAAATAATAACAATACATTATAAACAAAATCGAGAAGGCCCGATTGTCAAACTTTAAAAAAAATGCTACAATTTTCATTATATAAGCTGCGAAGGTTATCAAGATCACAAAATAGATTGCTAGATCCAACAATACAAATATCACTTTCTAACTTATCTTAGTATAGAGGCCGAGAAGCCCTTTTTTTTCCCAAACTTTGACCCAGTAAAACATTTGATCTCTGCCAATCGACTTTTATACTGAAATGTAAATCATACCTTGTTTTTTGTAGAATAGATTCACCATTGTAAAAGAATCCACATCACGTTTTGTACATGCACAGAATTTCTATAAACATTAGATTTCTTTGAAGGTTGTTTAAATACGAAAAATCAGATTAAAGAGTCTAGGTTAATATTATTCTTACCTTGAAACATAGCAATGGAATGCATAGAAGGAATAAGATTGACCCTTTTGCTACCATTCGATCCCAAACTAGTACCTTAAAGGTTGTTCGTGTGTACAAACAACAAACCCCAACACGTAACTCTGCATTCAAGAAGCATTCAACTATAAAGATATGGGAATTCATATAAACGCTAAACCCCCGAGTGGTAGAAGTAATGCTTACTTTTGAACAAGGATTTGGCCATATTTGTGAAACCAGAGCCAACCTTGGACCTGTTCATTTGAATGTAACTATTTTGTTGGTCCTCTTCTTCCTCACCTAACCAAAACAAAGTATAATTAAGAGTCGTAATCAAAATTTAGTAAGCTACAAACACAGACTATTTCAAATATGTTACGTTAGAGAAACACTCAAAGTGCTGATGGTTCTTCTCCTCCAAAGTTGTCCATTACTCTGTCTGTAAAAACCGAAAGCATGATATTTGATTCTTTCCCTATTTTTGTTGCATATATACAAAACTTACAAAAAGCTTATTTACCTTTTTAATTCATGTTATCCTTTCTAGGATATGAATTTTTCTCCATCAACAACCAAATACAAGAATAATGGAACCATAAATCCTTCCACATAAGAAACATAGATAGCTCAAACACTGTGCAGAGAAAGGAACTCGACCAAACTTGTTGATAAACCATAGATAGCACAACGTAAGTTGTAAACCATAGGAGCTCTCTAGCATTCATTCAAGAGGAAAGTTAAATGCATAGCACAGCATGACTCACAACAAGGAGGTTAGAAACGAAAACAACAAGCAACCATCACAATAAACAAAGAATCAATTTCCACGACCGAGTAACTACACACATATCAATGTAAAGCCCTAAAGACATCATCCAACGATGTGGATCATGAGGAGTTACAGGTGGAGGGCCAAGATCAACCTTCCTTTTTACAAGGAGCAATAAATTTTTCCAAAACATTAAAGTTTCCTAGCTGCGCTGTGAGATATCAAGCCATGAATTTTGGATAGCATAAAAATCTCAGTTAAACCTCCTTTATTTTAAGGAACCATACTTATTTAAAAGTGTATAAATGTTGGAAAATATTGCCAATTCTTAAAACACCAACTATAGAATGATTGGCGATATTTTTCAAAAAATATTTTAATTTCCAAGGATTTTATATCGTTTATATAATAATTTGGCAATTTTTAGGGGGAAAGTTTTTTACGCCATCAAAATTGGGCGAAAGAGGGCTTCAAAGAATGCAAAATGGCGAATCTTTCTTGGGAGAAAAACATGGAAAAATAGCCCACTGGGCTAAAATTCGCCCCTAAAATTATCCCTGCATGCAACCTTAAAACCCTTGTAACTCCCATGGTCACATTTTTTTTAACAGAAACTGAGAAATTTTTTGATTGATTAAAAAAGGTTGTTGCCCAGCCAAGCGTACAAATAGGAATTCTGAAATAGAAGGTTGATGACCTCTATTAGAGCATTCAACCTTCTTAACAGTGCTTTGAGAGGTGAATCCCAAATTTTTCTGATGCTATTTCGAGAAAATGACTGCTTGCAGGAGTAGACTCTCACGAATTGTGAGCAAAGAAGAATACAAAAAAAAAAACATTAAACAGGCGGAGAGGAGTGCCCCTTAATGAAAGGATCCAATTTCTTCTGGGATCCCGCGCTGATGTTTGAGGCTGCTTCCTTTTCTCTTCGTTCTTTATTTTTTTTCGCCCTCTGGTGAGGGGAGGAGAAGGGGCTGAAAAGTCTTTGGAGTCGGAGGTTCCCTCTAGCGAAGGGATCAAGGATTCCGGTCCTACCTGAGCTGGAGTCTCGCGAATCAAAACGCTGGGATATTTTTTTGAACTTGGAGAAGCCGGTTTTGGAGAAACTTGTTCAGCTACCGCCGAGGAGCCAATGGGGCCAGAGTTTCCCTGACCCTGGATAGCTGCAACTTCGTTCTTGTGCTTCATCTTCTTGAAGAACTGCAAAACTATTTTTGTTTTCTGGCCGTGAAACCTTTGCAGAAGTATTTTGCTGAGACGCTTGAGGCTCCTTTCGCCGGGGAGGATGGCGACGATTAGAAACCATCTGGAACTCTGTATCGTTGGAAGCTGGGGGATTTGCTGGTTTCTGTGGTTCTGCAAGCTTGGGGTAGCTTTTAGCGAAGTGGCCATATACATGAAAAAAGTTTCATTTAAAGGGGATCTGTTCGTAATCCAGTTCTTGAATGTGGCTCCAATCTCCTAAAGTGAGATTTAGGGCCTCCGGAAGCCCTTTCTCTAGATTCACCTCTACGCAAATACGGGCACATCTGTACTGAGCCCCTTTTGGTTCTGCAGTATCTAGATAGCGGCCTAGCTTATTACCAATGTCAATCAAAGTAATTTTCCCCCAAAGATGAAGAGGAAGGTTAGGGAGTCTTACCCAGACTGGAGCGGCAGTGATCTCTACTTTTGGGTTGAACCCTAGAGACCAAGGGGTTAAGAACAGACCTCTCGAGCCCATGAAGAAAGGGCCTGAACGGAAGACAAGATCTCTTTCTTCTTTATTTGAGAACAGGAATACAAAAAACCCTTGACCGACTGCAAAGAGAGAGAACTGACCTTGCAGCAGAGGGTTCCAATGTTCTGCAATCCAGATCTCCACCGCCTTATGGCTGGGCCACAACCCTGTGAACTTGCCAATGAGGGCTTTCTCAGAGAGGGTTAGAGCTTTCTGGCATGGATCCGAAGGAGAGAGCTCTAGAGAAGGGATCTCGCCCATGTTTTTCATGAACTTGGAAGAAGAATGAGGGGCTGTCTGAGGAGCGACAGCTTGAACAAGGGCCTTGAAGGCGACAAGCTGAGCATGAGAGCCCATTTCTTGAGAGAACTCCATGCTAAAGAAAACCTGAAGAAAATGGAAGCAAAATCCCACGCTGAAAAAAAAAAAACGGCAGCAACTCCCATGGTCACATTGTGTAACCTTTGCATGTTAGTTATCAACCTATGTTATGCCTGTTTTAATTTATCATCATCACATGCAAGAGCTTTCAAGGTATGTATGCCTTTTTAAAACCAATTCACCCATAGACATGTAGGGTAATCACCCTAATATTATATTTCCTTAACACATATTTTTGGAACCAGATACATAGTCCAAAAGTATTCATGATTAGGAATCAGGAAAAGGGTCCAAGCCTTAAAACACAAATCCTTTGTTACAAAAAGAAACATAATTAAATAACATTTTCAGCTTGTCGTTAAGCCAATTTTTCAAGAATTATCATGGTTTGATTTCGATTTCCAAATGGACGATAAATCCTGCCCTCATGCAGACAAGAAAATAAATTAGAACTATTTATACAAATAGGTAAAAATAAAATTACGACTAAGATAAATACTTATGACATTAAACTATAAATAATTTTTTTCTTATATATGGTGTATTTTTGGAGTTGTGACAGTCATCATATGTAAAAATCGAAACATTAGAGAAAGTAACTAATGCAGATCCCTTCAACACCAAAAAAATAGAAATGTGGTTATATTGAAATATTATCAACGAATAAATCATAAGAACTATAAAAAAATGAATGTTCCAAAAACAAGACACAAGCTACAAGGATGCCTTATCATCATCACAACTGTAAAGGTCAGCAATAACTAACTTTTACAATTAAAACAATATGAGAAACTAAATGAAGATCCTATTATAATTAAGAGAACCTTAGGTTTGTAATCTTACCATTCCCCAAATCATAGAAGTCACCACCACATAGCTACAGAAAAAAATAAAAAAATAAAAAAATAAAAAAAATAAAAAAATTCAATCTAAGCTTTTCACAACAAGCCGATTTTACTTAATCGCTCGTAATTTCATGTTGTCAATGATTATAACTTCAAGAAAAGATACTCATTTGAAGGCATTACAAACCAGGAAGAAGACCTAATCTCCTCCATAAAATGCTATGGGGACAAAGCATATTTGAAGGGATAAACAATGTTGTTCACATAAATATTTAAACAATCATCAATAAATAATAATAATAATAAGGAAAGTGACATATTCCAACTAAAGGACATGACCCAACTAAAGGACGTGACCCAATAAAGGGACATGGCCCATTAAAGATCGCTACTAGTCAATGCATATAAGTATATAATCACATGACATTGTATCAAACAACCTATTCCATTTTATCGTATTCATTATTCATTATTCAATTATTAAAGACTTGTCCTATCATAGACTTCAACTTATTATGTTTCTTATGTTGGATATTTCTTAGTAAGTAAATTATTGTGAATTTCAATCACACTCTCTAAAATTAAAAGTGTTTTCTTTGGAGGTAGAGCAAAGTAAAGGGAAAGTAAAAAAAATAGAATATCCCACCCTCTCCTTTGACTAAAGGGCATGTATTCAAGCGCCATGATCAACTCTAATTTTTAATTAAAATAAATGTTTATAGAAAAGAGGAAATTAAACAAAATAATCGACTTCTCCATGATAAAGACAAACTTTATATAAACAAAATCACAATGCAAATTAATTATTCAACTTCTGATATGAAAAAAAAACAAAAAGAAGTTTGCATACTCATGTAAGAGGTTATGATCTTGCTTACTAGCTGGATGCAAGGAACACTTAAGGGACTAATTGATACCTTGACTAGTAAGCCAATAGGGCCATAATCTTCTCAAAGCAATTTAATTCAAATAGATAAATATAGACCGATTCAAGACAATTATATCTTTATATATAACAAACTCATACAAGAAACAAAAAAAATCTAATTTTGATAGATTGTTTTGATCACTTTTATATCACCTAGAGAGGAGACAACCAACATTTGACAATTGTCATTGATTCTTACACTCTCTAGTTCATGATCTCCATTTATGAAAAAAACTTATTCCTTCCCGGTTTCAGAGATCCCCAACAACTAGCACAACCACTTAATTTGTGACTGGTGAACACCAATAGGTCACAAGTTAAGTGCCATAACCAAGTTACTTGTTCTCCATACCAGTTATCCTTGCATAGCTACCCATTATATATATTCCTTTTTTATAATTGTTTATTTCGAATTTGGAATGACTGCCAGAAAATCAATCTAGACAATACACTTGTCTCATCCTCATGCAATCTAGGAAAAGTATAAGCGCTAGTCCACTCCAAATTATAAAATACAAACACCTATCGGTGTAATTACAACTACTCCCACACGATCTTTAACAAAACAAATTGTCTTCGACGTAATTGCCATGCATAAACAAATATGATGAGCAGAAGAGGTTAGAGCCATGCATTGTAAAAGAAAATACTGATTCGAAGGTGAATGAATTTGGTTTAAATATAAAATGGTGGATAAATGATCTCGATAAATTAAATCGTTGTCTACTCATCCTTTTTTTAATTAAAAAACTTCTTATAACATAAGAATTAATTGATAAAAATACTAAAATAACCTTCTAATTTTATAATAAAGTAGGTTTATGTAAAGAAACCAAAAGAATGGAAAACCCATTCCCCAAATTTAAATTATTTTCACTAATTATCTTTTCTAGTAGTTTATTTTCCAAAAAGTTTTATTGTTAAATTTTGTAATGATTTTTTTGTTTTTATTGAAAAAACTTACTTTGATATATAAAATAAAGTAAGTTTGTATTTCTACTATTATATGAGTAGTTTAGATGATTCTTATATTATTTCAATTATTTTTGTTCGAAATTTTATTAAAATTGCAATATAATATATGTTGTTGAGATTGTATAGTTTAGATGAAATATAGGTTTTTGAGGGCGTTAAATCTATATTTTTTCTAACTTTAAGAACCTCTTCAAGCGATCTAACTAGCATTGTCAATTGCATTGGATACCAAACTCATGACTCGGGGCTAGGCTAAATCTTGGATAGGGCTTCCAGTTTGAGTACGGCCACCACCGCAGTCGTACAGGCTTTTTCTAGGGTACAGCCTGTATACACTACACCTCCCCCACATGAATCCAAATCGAACTTCCGCCAGCTTCCGCCAGGGCAACCATCAAACCCCACCGATAGCTCCTAACCTCAACCCCATATGTTAAATCCATTTTATAATTAAAAATAAAATTTAAACAATAAAAATAAGAAGCAAATATTCTCAACTAAATGTAAACCAAGATGGAAAATACAACAACCAAAACTTACTATACAACAAACAATTTTTATTTTTATTTTATATATATAATAAAAAATTAAAAATAAACAAAATCAAATTAATTTTGTAATTTTTTTTGCTAACAACTTATTGATAATGTTCCTAATTGCCTACTTTCTCTGTCCGTATTAGTCTATCAATCCATCGCCTGTTAGATGTATTCTCATTCGTTCCTTGCTTGGCTGGTGTCACCAAATAAATATTTATTTATTTATGGTTGGCTTAGTGAATCTCTCTCAACTGTGATTCATTGCAATCGGTGATAGTGATAGCTGTCATTCAATCCGTGATAGTGATAGCTGTCATTCGCCTGAACATTAGCGAATCCAATACGAGTAAGCATTTCATCTGATGGTAGCAATGGTTTAAAAAATTGATAGTGTATCATAATTTAAAGCAAATAAAAAAAATGATCAAAGGTAGTGTATCATAACTTAAAGAGTGTTAGCTAATATTTAAATAATTTTAAAATAAATGTTATTTATAATTGAATAACATTATCTTTGTTGATAAATATTTTTATTTGAGATTTGGGGTGGATTAGGATTTATGCTTTTTCATTTACGGATAACAATGAGTCAAGTGTACTAATTGCATCGAGAGACGCTCTACATCCTAGTATGGGGCAGATCTTGTAACGTAACGTTAGTAACATTTGTAACATGTGGGCAAAAAATAATAGTGATGGCGAATATTATGGGAGAGATCTTGTAACATGATGTAATGTTTGTAACATGTCGGCAAAAAAAAATAGTAATAATGAATATTATGGGAGAGATTTTGTAACACAAAATAAAAAAATAATATCACTTTATTTTTATTAATAAAAAATAAATTTTGTAATAGGCCAAAATAAATGTCGGCCACAAAAACAATTTAATATGGAGGAGATGTTGTAATCTTCCTACCTAACAAAACAATAGAAAATTAAAAATTTAATTATACGTAAAAAAAATATGTAGGTCAAGAAAAAAAACACAAAATTGAATTATCCGCAAAAAAATGTTGGCCTTGCACATGGTTTTAAAACCATGTGCAAGGCATTCTAAACAACCCATGGTTTTATTGTACATGGTTTAGGAGGCTTTAAACCATGTGCAAGGCATTCTAAACAACCCATGGTTTTATTGTACATGGTTTAGGAGGCTTTAAACCATGTGCAAGGCCTCCTAAACAACGCATGGTTTTATTGTACATGGTTTAGGAGGGCCTTGCAAATGGTTTTAAGACCATGTGCAAGGCCTCCTAAACAACGCATGGTTTTATTGTACATGGTTTAGGAGGGCCTTGCAAATGGTTTTAAGACCATGTGCAAGGCCTCCTAAACAACCCATGGTTGTAGGAGGGCCTTGCATATGGTTTTAAAATCATGTGTGAGCAAATGATGCAATGTTCATTCCTAACAAAATATAAAATAATAAAAAATATTATATGTCGGGAATAAATAATATTAAATATTAATAATAAAAATATTATATGTGGACTTTAAATAAAACGATGTGTCTTTTGGTTTGAATCAAATCAATGGATACCTAAGAAGAGGTTTGCACCTCGAGAGATTTGATCCATCTAGGTGCTTGATAGAGCCTAGGATTTGGATCTATGCTGATTTTATGGCAGCCATTCAAAATTCAAAATAAACATTATATAAAAAGAATTTCTTCAATAAATCATTATCCTTCCAGCAAATTTATCCAAACTTCTTACATCTCATCTACTTTAAAATTATGTTTTCTATAAATGTATTGTATATACACATTTTTCACTAATAATTTTATTAAAAATTTCATTTTATCATTTTATTCACAATAAAATAAAATGATATATAGGAACTTAAAAAAGCATACATAATCAAAACCTAATCCAAGAATATGACCCATCAATTATCATGACTAATCAATCCGTATTAATAAATAGTCACATTCCATTTTATTACATATATTATTCATTATCCTTTTTATTAAATACTTGTGCCAAATGAATTTTATTTTATTACTCTTCTTATTTAGGATATTCTTTCATAAATGAACTATTTTTCATTTCTTTTGGTACAAGAGTCATGTTTTGATCCAACTTTTAACTACAAAGTTTATTGGACATTGTTTGATCTAGTATTTTTGTCACAAATATCTTTTTATTTTTTTTGAATTACTAATTTTTTTTACCATATTTAAAATTTTAGTCATTAATAATTTTAAAATTCCATTAAAGATAAAATCAAATTCACAAAAATGTAAAGAACATAACCAATGCCCTTTGATATCATAAAATTGTTGCTACGCACATATTGACAAAAATGAGTAGGAGGTTTTATATTAAAAGCGAGCAAAATTCCTCAACATAACAAAGTTACATTTAAAAATTAGGCATCTTGCGTGAAAATTCATCACCAAACTAGAAGGAGTTTGCAGAGCCACTAACTATAAATTTCGTCTCCTAATTCCTAATTCAAAATTCTTGGGCTTATACTGTCTTACAAATTGTCCTAACAAAACTATATAAGAGCAAAACATGCAAACATTTTAAAACTGGAAGGGCCATGGAACATGGTCTTCCATCTTGAGATGTTGAAGCATAGAGGTAGATCCTTCTGCCCCATCCTTCTCTTTCAACTGCCTCTGCAAACCTGCTACCTCCCTTTCCAAAGCCACAATTTTGCTTTCCATATCCTCATATTTTTCTTGTCGCTGGTCCAACTTCTTAGTTAACAAATCTAACTGTAGTTGGAAATTTCTTTCTTCCTCCAACCTCTGCTATACATCCTACTCTTCCCAACTTGATAACGTTATGTATATATACCATATTTAATATGAATTTTCAAACTTGTAGAATGAACTTATTCATATTTTAATCCAGATCAATATACAGTAACAATATCAAAATTTATCGTTTTAATGATCAGATGGGATCTATCGTTTATTGGAAATCCATGTTACAACAATACCTTAAAAATGTGAAAGAAGCTATCGTCTAAGCATTGATATCAGATTGATAACTTGGAGTAAAGATAGGGTAATGTACTGAGCAGGTTGTTAAGATTTCAAGGAGATATTCCCAAACACTACTCGAAGTCCCCTGGATCATAGGGTTTAGTGATCACTAACAGTATATCATTTCTATCTCTTATCTGTAGTTAAGTGCCTATGAATTAATGTCAAGTTAAATGTTATAACTAAAATCCAAACTTAACACAACTAGACTCTTAGGCCATAATCGACTAACTCATTCAAGCTTTATGGCCAGAATCACATCACTCATTCAAGCTTCATATAAATCTCAACAAGAACATGATGGTAAATTAACTCATTCAAGCATTATAATTTCTCGTTGCATAACATTTTCCACTAGGTAATACGATATATTAGCGTTATATTGTTTTTTGTATAACATGGATGGTTTCCTACCAAATTTATAGAGTTTACCAAGAGACTGCAACAAAACAGGACAAATCCTTCGACCTAGGTTCACTCTGACCGCCATTTTAGAGTCGAAATCACCATTAAAACACCCTTTCACAGCTTTCAGATGGTTTATTGAATAGGGCAGTTAGAATTTTCTATATAATTTATCAAGAATTTTTTTTTCTCTTAATCACTATAACATTATTGTTATGAAACTTTATCTGATTATTAGGGAAAAAGTAAAAGGAAATGACTTAAGATATAGGCACCGAAGAAAAAATAAAAATAGAACAACTTTGTAGTTACCTGTATCAACGAATTTGAGAGGAAGAGCCACTTGTCGGTTTAGTATCGGCATGGATGCAGAGATAGAGCCATGATACTTGGCTCTTCGAGAAGCAAAATATTTACAAAGAAAAACTATAGTAAGCCACGCAGATCTTTGACAGGTTGGTAATGGAAGCCATGACACTCGTCTCATTGACCATTAAATTATTTACCTTGTCGAGAAAACAAACAGAGAGAAACTACAGTAAGCCATGCAAAGCTCTGGTAGGATGGTAATGGAAGCCATGACACTCGGCTCTTCGACTAGGAAATTATTAACCTTTTCGACAAAACAAACAGAGTAAAACCACAATAAGCCACACAGAGCTTTGACAGGCTGGTAATGACAGCCACAACACTCAGCTCTTCGACCTCTAAATTCTTAACCTTGTGGACAAAACAGACAGAGAAAAAACCACAGTAAGCCACACAGAGCTTTGATAGTCTGCTAATGGCAGTGATGACAGTCGGCTCTCCGACCATGAAATTCTTAACCTTGTCGACAAAATACATAGAGAAAAACCACAGTAAGCCATGTAGAGGTTTTACAGGTTGGTAATGGAAGCTACGACACTCAGCTCTCTAACCATGAAATTCCTAATCTTGTCAACAAAAAAGACATAGATAAACCACAGTAATCCATGCAGAGATTTGACAGGTTTATACAAATACCTCCACGACCGATTTCTAAGTTTTAGGAGCATAATTAAGTATTACGGTTTGGTCGCCAGCGAGGAGAGTAAAATCCTGCACATGCCATTCAGCCTGATAACTTTAATGTTGCCTGCATACACCTATCCACACATTCTGAGGAGACAAGACTTGGACGCTGTGGTGATTCCATGTGGCATTATTCCTTAATGTTAAGGAAGCAACATTAAATGAAATTCAGGAGACTAAAATCCTCCACATAACTACGGCGTGATAACTGTAATGCTAGCTACGTACACCTGTCCACACATTCCGAAGTGACAATACTTGCACGCTGTTGTGATTCCATGTGGCGCTATTCTTTAATGTTAAGGAAGTTAAAATATGCTGAAATTAATGTGGCGCTATTCCATGTTAAGGAGGTTAATTTAAATCAAATTATTCTTTATTTGCATTACGTCATATGTGTTAATGTTGAATCTTTAATGAATTAGTATAAAGAATTATATTCCTTTGTGGCTATTTTAATTACATTTGCACGATGTGAATTTTACATTGTGGTCATCATTTATCTATGGTTTATGTGATTGATGTAAGGAAATTAGTGAATATGGATTTCACATATTTATAATTTGGGATCTACATAGGTTGACCAACATGAGAACTTGTAATGTGCAACTTCACATTAACCTTAGATCCTAAATGTATTATATTCAAGAATTTTTTTTCCATAAATCTATGTTCTACGGTGAATGTTAGATGCATTAAGATATGTGTTTTTGAAATAAATATTAGGAATTGCAATTCGTCATATGTACATGTGAAGACCTCCATTTGTTTTAAATGAAGAGTTATAGTACTATACATTAGATATGTTATAATTTAAAAAATGCTATAATTTAATGGTTCCCATGGTCATTGGTGGTGTAGGGGTAATGTTAGAGAAAAACTTAAGTAAGGACATGCCGAAGTGCATTTTTTAATGGTTCCCATGGGCCTTATTGGTGTACGGATATGGTTGTTATTGAAAATGCAAAGCATCATATTAGACCTCGATCTCAAATATTGTGGAAACTTTGGCACAAGTTTCGTTAAAACATAACCTGTAGTCACACCACCTTAAAACTTAAGCTAAGGAAATATTTTTTCATACAACAATAAACCCATAAGAACGTGGTATGATCTTCATGTTTTATTAAGAAATAAAACATGAAGATCATGACCTTTACATTGAAAAAAAATGAAAGTGTGACCTTTAGAATTTTAGTAATTATGTTAGAATTCACATATCTTTAAAGTATTGCTAGTTTTAGTGTCACTTGGAGTAGTTAAAACAAAAAAGGTTTGCAAAATTTGGGTAAATTGAGGGGTTGTTACATGTTAATCTAACAAAACAATAGTCTAAAACAATAAAAGAATAAGACCATATGTGTGTGTGTGTGTGTGTGTGTGTGTGTGTGTGTGTGTGTGTGTATATATATATATATATATATATATATATATATATATATATAGTCTTATACGTTATTAAGAAAGAAAACATGAAGATCATGACCTTTACATCGAATAAAAATAAATGTCTTGCAAACCTCTTTTCCTTCAATAATTTGATCATTAGTGACATAAATATCCCAGTTGATTGTTCTATTTGTCATTACACAAAACTATTTGATGAAAGACTCTATGAACATTTATTTAATGTATTGTTAGCTTTAGTGTCAAAAGGAGTAGTAAAAAAAATTAGAGGTTAGAAAAAGTTGGGTAATTGAAGGGGTTGTTACGTGTTATTGTATATGACCTTTAGTAATTGAAATATATATTTTGTATATTAGCTTTTTTTACATTATAAAACAATAAAACCGTAAAACTGACCTTTAGTAATTGAAATATATATTTTGTATATTAGCTTTTTTTTACATTATAAAACAATAAAACCGTAAAACTATATATATATATATATATATATATACCCTATTAAGAAATAAAACCTTATAATATCATAAAATGCATTTTGAATATTTTTTCCTTGTTTCATACATTTCACTTAAATAAAGAAAAAATTGTATTATGTCACTACATACGAAAGATTTGGTATTTATATTTAGTGTTTTAATAGATTACAATTTTAATAGATACCAAATATTTAGTATTTAGATTTAGTGTTTTAATAGATTATAAAAAATTCTATCAATTTTAGGGTTGGTGTACATTACAATATATTTATATTTATTATTTTTAATAGAATATAACTTTTTTTTTGTTTTTTTGTTTTAAATATAAAATTATTGTAATCAACTACACTCTCATGTTATATAAATGAATATATAATTTGTTTCTATTAAATAATTATTGTAATGCACAAACACTAAGTTAATATAAGCAATTATATTACTAATGTAATTGTTTATTATTTTTTTCATGCTTTCAATATAATATAACATTTAATATCAAAATTTATAAACATAACAGTTGATTTGATATATAAACTTATTGTAACACACACACACACACACACACACACACACACACACATATATATATAATAGATTTAGTATATTAATTTTTAATTAGTATATCATTATTTTCTTCCTTAGAATTGTAATCCTATTTAAATTTGCTTTTAGAATTGTTATTGTTCTTACTAGAACTCTAATATTTTTGATCAAGCAAGCTTTAAATTATGTATTGTTTCGTTTGTGCCCTTCCCTATGTGACTAAGACATACAGATTTATATTACACTAAGACATCAATGCATGTGTTAGTAACAAATAATTCCTCTTTATGGAAATTGTTGTTGCTTTTAGATGAATGACTATAGTTTCAAACTTGATATTTTTTAAATCTATATGAATAAGAGCTCAATCCATGTGTTAGTAACAGATAATTCCTATTTATGGAAATTTTTATTGTTTTTAGATGAATGATTATAGTTTTAACATATAGATTTAAACAAATTCTATATGAAATATATCTATGTTGTTTAGTCTTTTCCTCTTTATTGTCTTTCTCTCTCAGTGTATGACTAGTGTGCCTGTATTAAACTTTGATCTAATAATATACTAAAGAGTTAAAATACGAAGCATTGCCTAAACTAATAAACATTGTTGTTCATGCATATCGTATTTTAGCTTTTGAAAGAAACATGACACTACCGCAACAAAACCAACCAAATTTTCCCAATGGTTTTGGGACTCAGATTTCTGTATCTTCGCAACAATTCAATTTAGTACTAAATACAATCAGAACAAGATAAGAGTTAGAGAGAGCTTGGGAAGCCTCAGCTCAAGAAGAAGAACTTATTGACCAAATTAGAAACGCAAGACAACAAAATTAAATATATATATATATATTCTCTTGCCTATTTATATTACATCATGTTTTTGCAGTTGTTCTTTTTTTTCACAATACTATGTAGAAATATTTCTTTATGGATAAGTATTACGGAAATGTTAAAATGCTAAACTATGTCATTTTTGGATTCATGCTTTGTAATCTTCCTATGTAAGATTGTGACTACATCCTTATCTATTGATGGTTTATGCTTCACAATTCGATATCATCAAAATTCCACTTTATGAATCGGAATCATTTGTCATTTTTATCTAAAGATTTAAATCCAGACTCCCCATCGTATTCATAAATTATAAATTTATGAATGCCATTTGAGAGAGATGTGTTTTGATGTCAAGATTCAAGAGATAAATGACATGTCAATGAACTCAATAATTATAATCATGATAAAAATGAAAATGATACATTAGGTTTTATATGTGGTCCAACCAGAAACACATTTGGATGAAAAACTCAGATTTATAAATGAATAGTTGAGGGCTCTCATTTAGCATTCCATTGTTAGATGTTAGAGACGTAGTATACATATCATTGACATGTCATTTATCACTCTAACATCTAGTTTTTGATGTTAGACTCATAAAGCACATGTCAATGACCACAAACATGCAATTGGTAGATCAATTTTTCCTTTGAGATAGATGTTGCTTATTGTGAATAAATGAAGTTCAATTGCATCTATAAAAAGTATTAAATAAATATTGTTTCAATTTTTTTGGTTTTGTTCATAATCATCTGTTTTTTAATGGTTTTTTGATATAGCTACAAATTGATCGTGCCATATGGAGTTTATTACGAGCGGAGATATTGGAACTGATTTTGTTGCGTGTTCCTTTTTTGACATTGATCCATTTAGGATCAATTTCTAAACATTTCCATGAACTATTGTGGCAACCAGCATTTACAAATTCTTGGTTAAACAACCACATAACTGAATTTCAATTTTTTGTTGAAGTCTGGAGACCATACTAGATTGAAATACTATATAAATTTATCAATTATGTAGGACATATGTCTTTTTTTCATATTACCAGTCTAGAAAACAATTATTCAATTGAATGCACGACTGGTTCAATTATTTTGTTGTTGACGTTTTGTTCATTACCAGGTCATAAGAGATACTTTATTATGAACCCATTCGAAAGACGTTTTTTTATATATAGGCGTGATTGAAATAGGAGTGCATGGTTTCTTCAGACTCATAAGCAACATTGGTGATAAAAAACACAGATGGATAGTTGTTCGTCATGAATAAAATGAACATGGTTCAAATTTTTTTGTGTCCAACAATGTCAATAGAGATTGCAGAGAAATTGATGTACCTAGTTTCATCCCAATGCCCCCACCCTAAAGATGCAGTTTTTTTCAATGGAAAAATATATTGGCTGCATTTGAGAATCATTTCAGCGGAAGATGCTCTATATTCCTATGCTGTGTGGTCACTTGACATTGGATTGAACAAATGGGCTATTCATGCAATTCATACAGGACACATCAAATGATCCATGTGTTTGACCATACATCAAAATTAGTTGATATGTCTTGTAAATGATGGTAGGACAACTATATGGTCCATAACTGAAATGACAGATTTGAGGCTTGATGCATCTGCAGTTCAAGAGGTGCATGGATTTTGGATATTTGGAATAGATTTGAGATCGACCCTTTTAGAAGATATGCCATTCCATATAAATACACATTGTCAGAGGTACCTTCCATTTCGAGCTGTGGGGAGTTTTATTCTGATGTCTAGGTATGGTCAAATCACGTTCATATATTATGACCTCAACACTTGCAGGGGACCTAATGGAGGATCATTGCTCTGAAGTCATCAATTCCTTATGCCAATAGATAGCCATTGTACCAATATTATAATGTCTAGAAATTGTTTCCCTCTCACTCCAAGCATGCGCGTATTTGATGATTTACTCCCTTTTCCTACAAATTGGGATGAGTCGTTAGACTGTTATGGCATGTAAACAATATGCAAAAATATGTTTTTTTGCATCTTTTGTGGATTTTGATGATCTTTTTATATTATCTACGTGGATGTAATTATTATCTATATGTAAATTATATAGTGCCAAAAACTCTTCATTGTGGATGTTATGTTTTATTGTAGTGTATGTATTTTATTGCGATCATATTTACATCTCGTAATTTTATATTGTAGTTCAATTATACAAGTAACATGAAAAAAATTGTTTCTCTTTCTCTAATAGTTTTTAAATTATACTTCTACAAAGAAAAATAATTTCATTTTATCTGTATTATAAAAAAAATAAATATTTACATTAATCCATTTGCTAATAGAATCTCTTATTTTGAATTATAGAAATGGATATGGTCCCTGCAATTTGGAAATCATTTCCAATCGATATACTTGAATTGATTTTTATTTGGTTTCCTTTATTGATGATTATCCGTTTGAAAATGGTTTGCAAAGTCTGGAGTCGTACGCTTTCCAAAAACAATTTCGTTTCACAGTGGAAACACAATCAAATGAAAGAATATGGAGTTTTGGTTGGTTTTGGCCCTTCTTGTAGAAAACGGTTCGTTGGTCATTACATTAGCCAATTGGTAAATTGTTCATCTCTATCTATGCCACTCTTAAACATTCATTACAAAATCGAATTGACGTGTGGTTCAATTGTTGCAGTTTCTTCATACAATATCTTATATCGAAAAACAAACTACTACATCATCAATCCATTCACAAAGACTTATACATTTGTAGGGTCTCTTGGTCTTGGTGATTGGGGTTTCTTTACATCATTGAGAGATGTTCAACAAAAAAAAAACCATTGGGAAGCTTTGAAACATGTTTATGCAAAATTTCAAACAAGATATTTTATTTCCAGCAGTATTCACATACAGTGGAGACAAATATGTCCTTTAGATGGCGATATTTTGCAGCCCAAAAATCCCATATTGTATAATCAAGCAATGTTATGGGTGGATAGTCATGTGGTTTCTAGAGCTAATCATATATGTATATACAAGTTATGTTGGATAGATATTGATAATAACAAATGGGGGTTCCATTTTATTCCACATTCGAATTCAACATTATCGATTAGCCTAGCATGTTATTGCAATGAACTTCTTTGTTTTATCAATGATGGGAGAACTATAGTGTGGTCTATAGAACAAACAAAAAATCAAAATGATTCAACAAATTATTCGATAGGTAATATATGTTTAGAAGGTGGATTGCGATGGAGTTTCATGTCTAATTTGATGTCGGGCATCAATGGAAAATGCAGTGGATATTTTCCTGTTGCAGCACTTGATAATTATATGCTCATGTGAAAATACGACCGTCTTAATTTTGTCTTCTATGAATTCACCGACACACATTCTAATGTTGTAAGTGAAGATAGAATGTTGGATTCCACATTATCCAAACTTGAAAGTCCAACACAACTAAGTGTTGTTGAGCTTGTAGACAACATATCCATCATTCTAAGTTTCCCAAACATGGATTCAATTGATGATGTGTTTTCAAAGAGATAATATCAACATTCCATACATGGTTATAACATGTATGGAATGTTACTTGCATGTATGTTATGCAAGTCAACATGTTTGGATGCTTCATTATCATACTTATTCAAAATATTTTTTTTCAACAAACTTTACCAGAGTTTTGGAAATCTACATTATCTTTGAAATAGAAATATACCATACATGCCAATTAATTGAATGTATTGGATAAAAAAATGAGCAAAATATTATTTTATATCTTATCACGTTGCGACAATACAAATATTATAAGATAATATTTGAACAAAGTTTGAACTTTTATGTTTTAGTTTCTTTCAACTATACCTATAACTTGTCTCTGTTCATTAATATGGTTTGACAATAGTTGTTTTTATTTTTTTGTTCATGTAGATATGTCGTCAACAAAAAACAATAATTGCAGCAGCGAAAAGAACTTGATGGAAACATTGTCTCACCCCCAAAAAAGAGTATTGGAGAAAATACTATAACAAAAAAAAGATATTAATAAGAAACGTCGTTCAATCTACAAAGATAATAATGATGAAATCAACAAACGAAGAAGAGAATGTCATGGTGAATCCTTTGCAAATATGGTTGATTCTCAAGGCGAGACCACTAAATTCCATAGCATGTCTGATATAATGAGGAGATCAAATCGTTGAAGTCAATTTCTATCGTCATCGCCTACATACAACGACGATTGTAGTGAAAGGTTGAATGAATTTATTGAACCATTCATAAATCATACTTTTGGCGAAAAGGTATATAATAATGGCACTTCCGTATAAGGATTACATGGCGTTGTATATTTTTTAATTAGTATTTATGTGTACAATATAGATATACTTACATACTTATTCAATGTTTAGATAACTACTTGCAACAATTGTCTGAATCAATCATTTGATCAGTGCGAGGAAGCTGTGCATACAAATAATAATGAAATAGTACAAAATGATAACACAAACATAGCTGAAAGAAGTAGTGGAACAAGAACAAATTGTCTTGGCATGACAAAGGACACGAATTCCAAGTCTACGAGGAATGACTCGTACATCCACACAAAATCTATGCATAGAAATAAAAATGAAATAGTACAAAATGATAACAAAAACATAGCTGAAAGAAGTAGTGGGATAAGAAAATTTTCTCTTGGCACAACAATGGACACAAATTCCAAGTCTACCAAGAATGAATCATATAGCCAAGCAAACAATGCATTCTTAATGAATGAAGAACAAAGGATTCAAAATCCACTAGAAACCGGTTTACAATTTCCAACTCAACAAGATCTGCTTCTGTTGGAATAACCAAGTGTTGATGTATTTGTAACTTTGGAATGTATTCACTTGTATATTTCATATACTGTATTTCATTGATCCCCAATGTTCCTATCGTGGGAATAATTAATGTAAACAAGTCATGTAAAGTCATAGAGGTTAACCCTTCTTGTTGATTAGGGGTTAAAGTCCCCACAGTTGTGGGGCACTAGGGTTATTAGAATCTCCTAGAGAAGTCATCCCTGGTAATTTATTGTCAAGTCAGAAACTAGCATAAATAGAGAGTGAGCCTCTCTATTTATCACACATTCCCTCACACTCAATTGCAGTGCATGAGTGAGAGAGAAGGAGTTGGGATAAGAGAGAGAACAACTGGTGGAGATCATCTTTTATGTCTTTGGGTTTTATTGCTGCCATTGGTGCTTATTCTATCTCTCATGAAGTTGTGGGGTTTTATCCTTTATGGTTTCCCTAAGGAAAATATTTTTGTCTATTGTCTCTTGTGATTGATTGTTGTGCACGTTATTCTCTCAAATAAGATATTAAGATAATATTGTCTAATTGATAAAAATTCTAACATGGTATCAGAGCTTACCTGAGAAGAAGACACTATGTAGCTGCGAAAGCTAGGAATGCTTAATTTTTGGGTCTCTCTCCATAATCCATCAGCCAGAGGAGGCTAGGATAATGTTCCATTGTAGGGTGCATCTTTCTGTCGAAGCAAAATCTGATTCTAAGATTTTTCAGTTTTTGACCTACCACTACATTGGGAAATTAGGGATTTTCACATAAGTGGAATTTTTGAGTGAGCCCAACCTAGGATTGATCTACTCATGAAAATAAAAGTTTAGAGAAAAAAATCAAGGTTTTTGGTTGGGTAGAACCCCAAGAAAGTCAAACTCTAATTTTCCCTGGAACGAGAAAACCAACACTACAGAAGATCAACTCCAGATCCAGTTTTCAGCTTCTCAAATTGATAAGATATAAATATTTTGTATTTCCATTTGAGGTTCTCTATTAAGATGTCTCATCACACTAAGCTTGATGAAAATATTGAGGGAGATGACAACTTCCAAGCTTGGAAGTATAGGATCTCCCTGGTCCTGGAAGAAAATGAGTTGGACTCTTACATCAGTGAAGAGGTTCCAGTCCCAAATGGAGATGAGGCTAAGTCCTTACACAAAAGGAAATTATTCATGACCAAGAGGATTATTGCTGATTCAATCAAGGATCACCTAATATCAAATGTGTCCTCCCTAAAGACACCTAAAGAGATGTTTGAAGCCTTGACCAAGCTGTTTGAAGGAAAGAACATAAATCGAAAGATGACTTTGAGGAACCAGTTGAAGAATGTAAATATCCAGAATGAAGAGACCATACAGTCATAGTTTACAAGGGTCTCTCAAATCAAGGAACAACTTAAAGAAGTGGATGAAGAAATAGAGAATGCAGAAATTGTGATGACCACCTTGAATGGTCTCCTTAGGTCATGGGATTCTTTCATCCAAGGGATCCATGCCAGAAATAATCTAATCAAGTTTAGGAGGTTTTGGGAAGAATGCTCACAAGAATAAGCTCGAATAGTAGCTTGAGAAGAAAATATGGGAAATGAAGATCAATCTCTCAAAGTACACTCCAAGAAAAGTAGAAGGGACAATCATCATCACCAAGGTAAGTATTCTGACCAGAAACTTTAACCTTGGAAGATCAAGCAAGTATCTGTCCAAGATCGGATGCTATACATGTGATGAGAGAGGACACTTTGCTAGAAATTGTCCTAAAAATAAGAATAGCTCTCAAAAGAAGAAGAACTACAAAACAAGACATCATGCTCACACTGCAGAGGATGATGATCCTCCCAAGAAGATAGTCAAATGAGAAAGTGAAGATTCTTCAAGCGATGAAGAATATTTTTTGATCTCTCCTCTCACGGGAACTATCACACATGGAAGAAAATATTAGCTTATTGACAATGGGGCTTCCAAGCACATGAAGGGATTCAAGGAATCTTTGATAAAATTGTCTGAACATGGGTCACCTCACAAGGTGAAACTTGGGGATGACTACCAATATCCAATAAAAATTAGTGGTGAATCCTCCTATAAGATAGACTCTGGAAAGTCTATGAAGATGAAGGATGTATTGTTTGTACCAGGACTAAAGAAGAATCTCCTCTCCAAAAATGCATTGGATGCAAAAGGCATAAGGGTTGCATTTGTAGATGGCCAAGTCCGTATGTGGACAAAGGTAAGTACTATAGATGGTGCAGTAGTGATTGGAGAGAAAGAGGGAGGACTATACAAATTGAAGGGCCAACTAGAACAAGCCTTGGTCCATGACTCAGTAGAGCCAAATGAATTTTTTCATAGAAGGCTTGCACATGTGAACTATAGGGCACTACCACTTGCAAGAAAAGTTGTTGAAGGACTTCCATAAATGTAGGAAAAACATGAAGGAGTTTGCAAGGGATATGCGAAAGGAAAGAACACAAAGAAAACATTTCCAAGTAGCGAGAGTAAGGCAAAAGGAATCTTGGAAATCATTCACTCTGATGTATGCGGTCCAATGTCATCCAGCTCATTAAGCAGGTATGTATACTATGTTCTTTCATTGATGAATTTTCTAGAAAGACATGGATATAATTCATGAAAAGCAAGGATGAAGTATTCAACAAGTTCAAAGAGTTCAAATCCTTGATCGAGAATCACACATAAAAGAAAATCAAGACCTTTCGATCAGACAATGGTGGAGAATTCACATCAAATGACATGAAAGATTTATGTAGATATTCAGGGATTAAGAGGGAGTTGACCACTCCATATAATCCGTAACAGAATGGAGTTGTAGAAAGGAAGAATAGAATGATTATTG
The DNA here is from genome assembly GCA_001517045.1 of Pseudotsuga menziesii. NCBI lineage: Eukaryota > Viridiplantae > Streptophyta > Pinopsida > Pinales > Pinaceae > Pseudotsuga > Pseudotsuga menziesii. The sequence goes on along the minus strand of LPNX010860692.1, from coordinate 269,819 downwards.
AAGCTGCAAGGGAAATGCTTCATGATCAATATCTTCCCATGCATCTATGGGCAGAAGCTACTAGAATAGCTGTGTATGTACAGAACCATACTCCACATAGAGTAATCGAGAACAAGACACCTAAAGAAGAATTATCTCGCAAGAAACCAGAATTCAGTCACCTTAGAATATTTGGTTGTCCAGTGTACATACACATTCTGAAAGAAAAGAGGACAAAGTTAGATCCTTAAGGAAAGAAGGGTATATTTGTGGGATATAGTGAAAGCTCAAAGGCCTACAGAATATACTTCCCAGGATTCAGAAGATCGACATCAGCAGGGATGTAACATTTGATGAAGACTGAACTTACAACAAATCCAGAAAGATACCTACCGAAGACCTTGAAGAAACAAAAATACCTAGGATTCAAGATACAACTATGAATGATGCAATTCAAGAAGAAGATTGAGAAATAGAAGAACCCTAGGAACCTGTAGATCCAACCCAAGAGAAGAACTCTCACAAGAGGAAACCTACATGGGTGCGAGAGGCTATCAAAGGTGCAGAAAGATATGGGGCTCCAGAAGAAATACACAGAGAGAAGAAAAGAACTAGGTCCTACTCCAGTTATGTAACCCTATTATGTGAGATCATTGATAAAGAACCTTCCAAATATGAGGAAGTGGTAGAATAGAAAGAATGGAAGGATTCTATGATCAAGGAGTACTAGTCGATCATGAAGAATGATGTCTAGGATGTTGTCCCAAAACCAGAGGGGAAGTTTGTTGTGAATTCCAAGTGGATCTACAAGATCAGGCATGCTACAGATGGTAGCATAGAGAAATATAAAGAAAGATTTGTGGCTTGTGGATTCTCCCATAAACAATGAATATATTATGAAGAAACTTTTGCACTTGTATCCAGATACACTTCCATTAGATCAGTACTTAATCTGGCTACAATAATGAAATGGAAGATACACCATATGGATGTCAAGACTGCTTTCTTGAATGGTGTAGTGGAATAGTAAGTGTATGTGGAGTAGCCACTCGGTTTTGAGACAAATGACAGGGAGAATCAGGTGGGTAAATGTTATATTTTTATCATTCCATCTAGCATTATCTTAAGATCTTTAACTGAGAGAATAAAAGGCACATCAATCAAACATAAGAGACAATGGACACAAATATTTTCCTTGGGGAAACCATAAAGGAGAAAACCATGCAAATTCCTCAAAGATAGAATCAACACCAAAATAAAAAACCCCAAAAAGTAAGATGATCTCCCGACAGCAGTAGTCTCTCTCTCTCTTGTCCCATCAACTTCTTCTTTTTCAGTTATGCACTACAATTGAGTGTGAGTGAATGTGTGATAAATAGAGAGGCTCACTCTCTATTTATACTAATTCCTGACTTGACAATAACTCACTAGGGCCGACTTCTCTAGAAGAGTCTGATAACCCTAGGGCCCCACAACTACAGGAACTTTAACCCTTAATAAATAAGGAGGGTTACCCACAATGAATTTACATGACTTGTTTACATTATTGAATCTCCCGATAGGAGCATCGGGGTATGACATTACTCAATTACATTACAGATACTTCTCGAAATAAACATCAGGGTGCAATACATAAAAATATACAAGTGAATACATTCTGAAGTTACAATTACATCAGCTCTCCCTCTTAACTAGGAATGTATTCTCTCAACACAATTTATCAGCATAAGTCTTCTTCTCTGTATCATCTGGATCATCATCAAGTTATCTTCATCTTCAAGTCATATTCATTTTTGAATCTGGATCATCACTGGATCGGGATCATCACTAGATCTGGATCATCACTAGATCTGGATCATCATTGGATCTGGAACATTTCTGGATCTATATCATCACTGGATCTGGATCATCACTAGATCTGGAACATCTCTCTTGGATCATCATCAATGGTGCTATCTCTTGATTCTTCTCGTCATAGAAAGTTCTATAGAGCCAGCCCTTTTTCATGTTGGTTGTAGGACTAGCCTCCATGTAGGTCTTCTTCAGTGCTTATATCTGACCCTAAGTCAGAATGGCCTGCCCAACACTTACATATGACCATGCGAGGAAAAAATACACCATACATGTTAGAAAGGAACTCCCAGTACTCACATCTGACCATGAGAGGAACCAATCCAGTCATCTATGTCAGAGAGGCCCAACACTCACATCTGACCATGAGAGGAACCAATCTAGTCAACTATGTCAAAAATGCCCTACACTTACATTAAACCATGAGAGGAACCAATCCAATCATACATGTCGAAAGGGATTTGCACTTACATTCAGCCATGAGAGGAACCAATCCAATCATACATGTCGAAAGGGATCTACACTTACATATGACCATGTGAGGAACCAATCCAACATTTCAGAAGGGCTCTGCACTTACATTTGATCATGTTGTAAAAAATCCCACAGTCACATCAGAATGGATCTACACTTATATCTGATCATGTGGGAACACATCCCACACTCACATCAGAATGGCCCTCAGCTCTAGGTTAAGTATTCCTGGTAACTAACCAGGTGCCTCCATTCTCCCAGAGAATGGCCTTCAACACTTATATATGATCATGTGGGAACACATTCCTCAATCACATCAGAATGGCCCTCAGCTTTAGGTTGAATATTCTTGGTAACTTACCAAGTTCCTCCATTCTCCCAGAGAATGGCCTTCAGGACTTATATCTAATCATGTGGGAACACATCCCTCAATCACATCAGAATGGCACTGTACTGATCGTGTGGTAACACAACCCATAATCATATCAGAGAATATCTACACTTACATATGACCATAAAAGGAACCAATCCTCTCACCATGTCAGAATGGCTCACGGACTGATCACTTCCCTTTGGAATGAACCTTGATCTAGAGAACACCAAGCTTCTCCCTGAAGTACTCAAACTTCACTCTGGCTAATGGCTTGGTCAACACATTAGCTATTTGTTCAACCATCGCAAATTACTAGAGCTTCACTGCTACTCTCTGCACCATATCCTTGTTATAGTGATATTTGATCTCGATATGCTTCGACTTGTCATGGAACATCGGGTTCTCCGACAACTTCACACAAATATGGTTGTCACAATATATACAAGTATCATCCAACTGGAGATCAAACAAATTAGATAGTAGCTTCCTTATCCATACTGCCTCACAACTAGCGAAACAAGCTGCAACATACTTTAATTCAGCTGTACTCAGTGCCACACAGGACTGCTTCCTGCTAAACTAAGAGATCACACCTGATCCCATACTGAAGCAACACCCTGAAGTGCTCTTTCTATCAATGGCATTGCCTGCCCAATCTGAATCAACATAACCCTCTAGGTTAATCTTCTGATTCGCCTCATACTTGATCCCATAATCAATTGTACCCTTTAGGTACCTCAAAATATGATTTGCAGCAATAAAGTGAACATGTATAGGATCTGTCAGGAACTAGATCAATTTGTTCACAGCAAATCAAATATCTGGTCTTGTATTCATCAGGTACATCAAGGACCCAATCATCTGACGATGCATTGTAGTATCAACTGACTCTGATGAATCATTACTTAGAAGCTTCAGGTTCGATGCCATAGGTGTGGTCATGGCCTTGTAGTCCATCATGCTGAATCTCTTTAGTATCTCTACTGCATACTTCCCTTGTCCGAGGGAGATTCCATCCGCATTCTGCCACACCTCCATGCCTAAAAAATAATGCATCATATCCAAGTCCTTCATTTCGAACTCGGTAGCAATATTCCTCTTTGTATCAGTAATCAACCCATCTCCACCTATTAAAAATAGGTCATCTACATACAATAGGAGTATCATTGGGTTCCCTTCTTCAATCTTGTAGTAAATATTGGAATTTGATTTACTCTTGGTAAAGCCCAAATTGGATATGAAGCTGTAAATTATATCATACCATGTCCTGGGTTCCTATTTCAAACCGTACAGGGATTTCTTCTATTTACACACATGAGACTCCCTATCATTTGTTTCAAAACTGAGTGGCTGCTCTACATACACTTCCTATTCTACTACACCATTCAAGAAGGAATTCTTGACATCCTTTGATGTATCTTCCATTTCATCACTGCAACCAGAGCAAGTACTGATCTGATGGAAGTGTATCTAGCTACAAGTGCAAAATTCTCTTCATAATCTATTCCTTCTTTATGGGAGAAGCCACGAGCCACAAATCTTGCTTTATATTTCTCTATGCTACCATCTGCAGCATGCTTGATCTTGTAGATCTATTTGGAAGTCACAACAGACTTCCCCTCTGGTGTTGGAACAACATCCTATACATCATTCTTCATGATCGACTGGTACTCCTCGATCATAGCATCCTTCCATTCTTTCTTCTTTGGTGCTTCTTCATAGCTGGAAGGTTCTTTATCAATGAAGTCACACAATAGTGCTACATAGCTAGAGCAGGACCTGGTTCTTTTCCTCTATCTGTGCACTTCTTCTAGAGCCCCATATCTTTCTGCACCTTGGATAACCTCTCGTACCCATATAGGTTTATTCTTGTTAGGATTCTTCTCTTGGGGTGGATCTACAGGTTCCTGGGGTTCTTCTATTTCTCGATCTTCCTCTTGATTTGCATCGTTCATAGTTGTATATTGAATTCTAAGTACTTCTATTTCTTCAGAGTCTTCAACTGGTCTCTTTCTGGATTTGTTGTAGGCTGAGTATTCGTCAAATGTTACGTCTTTGCTTATGTCAATTTTCTTGAATCTTGGGAAGTATATTATGTAATATTTCGAGCTTTCAGAGTATCCCACAAATATACTCTTCTTTCTTGAAAGATCCAACTTTGACCTCTTTTAATTTGGAATGTGTATGTACTCTAAACAACCAAATATTTTGAGATGGTTGACTTCTAGTTTCTTGCGAGAGAAGACTTCTTTAGGTGTTTTGTTCTCGAGTACTTTATGCGGAGTACGATTTTGTACATGCACAGTTGTTCTAGCAGCTTTTGCCCATAGATGCATAGGAAGATCTTGATCATGAAGCATTGCCCTTGTAGCTTCCATAATCGTTCTATTATTTCTTTCTGCAACCCCATTCTGCTGTGGATTATATGGAGTGGTTAACTCCCTCTTAATTTCTGAATCTCTACATAATTCTTTGAATTGATTTGATGTGAATTCTTCACCATTGTTTGATCGAAAGGTCTTGATTTTCTTTTCTGTATGATTCTTGATCAAGGCTTTGAACTCTTTGAACTTGCTGAATACTTCATCCTTGTTTTTCATTAAGTATATCCATGTCTTTCTATAAAAATCATCAATGAAAGAAACATAGTATACATACCCGCTTAATGAGATGGATGACATCGGACCGCATACATTAGAGTGAATGATTTCCAAGATTCCCTTTGCTTTGCTTTCGCTACTTGGAAATGTATTCTTTGTGTTCTTTCCTTTTTCACGTCCTTCACAAGCTCCTTCATGTTTTTTTTGCATTTCTGGAAGTCCTTCAATAGCTTTGATTGCAAGTGGTAGTGCTCTGTAGTGTACGTGTGCAAGCCTTCCATGCCAAAGTTCATTTGGCTCCACTGAGTCATGAACCAAAACTTGTTCTGGTTGTCCCTTCAAATTGTATAATCCTCCCTCTTACTCTCCAATTATTATTGCATCGTCAATAGTCTTTCCTTTTGGCCACATGAGGAATTGGCCATCTACAAATGCAACCCTCATTCCTTTTACATCCAATGCCGATATCGAGAGAAGATTCTTCTTTAGTCCTGGTACAAACAAGACATCCTTCATTTTCATAGACTTTCTAGAGTCTATCTTATAGGAGGATTCACCACTACCTTTTATGGGATATTGGTAGTCATCCCCAAGTTTCATCTTATGGGGTGAATTATGTTTGGATATTTTCTCAAAATATTCCTTGAATCCTGACATGTTCTTGGAAGCCCCATTGTCAATAAGACAATCTTTGCTTCCATGTGTGATAGTTCCTATGAGGGCAGAGATCAGAACATATTCTTCATCACTTGAAGAGTCTTCAATTTCTTTTTTGACTCTTTTTCTGGGAGGATCATCATCCTCAGCAGTTTGAGCATGATGTCTTCTTTTGGAGTTCTTCTTCTTCTTAGAACCACCCTTATTCATGGGACAATTTATAGCAAAGTGTCCTCTTTCATCACATGTATAACATTTGACTTTGGATAGATACTTGTTTGTTTTTATAGAATTATCTTTCTGGTGAGAATTCTTACCTCAGTGATGATGATTGTCCCTTCTGTTTTTCTTGGAGTGTATTATGAGAGCTTGATCTTCATTTCCCATATTTTCTTCTCGAGCTACTATTCGAGCTTCTTCTTGTGAGCATTCTTCCCACAACCTACTAAACTTGATTAGCTTCTTTCTAGCACAAATTCCTTCGATGAAAGAATCCCATGACCTAGGGAGACCATTCAAGGTGGTCAGCACAATCTATGCATTCTCCACTTCTTCATCCACTTCTTCAAGTTGTTCTTTGGTCAGGGAGAACCTTGTAAAGTATGACTGTATGGTCTCCTCATTCTGGAGCTTTACATTCTTCAATTGGTTCCTCAAAGTCATCTTCCGGTTTATGTTCTTCCCTTCAAACATTTTGGTCAAGGAATCAAACATAACTTTAGGTGTCTTTAGGGAGGACACCTATGGTATGAGGTGATCCTTGATTGAATCAACAATAATCCTGTTAGCCATGACCAATTTATTCTTGTGTAAGACCTTAGCCTCATCTCCCTCTAGAATTGGAAACTCTTCAGTGATGTAAGAGTCCAACTAATTTTCTTCCAGGACTAGGGAGATCCTATACTTCCAGGTTCGGAAGTTATCGGCTCCTTCAATATTTTCATCAAGCTTGGTATGATGAGACATCTTAATAGAGAACCTCAAATGGAAATACAAAATATTTATATCTTACCAGGTCAAGATGTCGGAACTGGATCTGGAGCTGAATTTCTGTAGTGTTGGTTCAGGAGCAGATTAGGGTTTGAATTTCCTGGAGTTCTACCCAACCAAAAACCTTGATTGTTGTCTCTAAAATTCTATTTTGAGGAGGAGATCAATCCAGGCTTGGGTTCACTCAAAAATTCCACTTTTGTGGAAATCCCTAATTTCATGTAGCAGTGTTGGGTCAAAACTGAAAATGATCAGAATCAGATTCTGCTTCAATAGAAAGATACACCCTAGAGAGGAGAGTCAGCCCAAAGCTTCTTTTTCTGAAAATCTGTAGAGAGAGATCCAAAAAGTAGGAAGCCCTAGTTTCCGCAGCTGCACAATGTCTTCTTCTCAGGTTAGCTCTAATACCATGTTAGATTTTTATCATTCAAGCTAGCATTATCTTAGGATCTTTAACTGAGATAAAAACAAGCACAACAATTAAACATAAGACACAATGGACACACATATTTTTCTTGGGGAAACCATAAATGAGAAAACCCCGCAACTTCCCCAGTGATAGAATCAACACCAAAAGAAAAAACCCCAAAACAATAAGATGATCTTTCGACAGCAGTATTCTCTATCTCTCTTGTCCCAACAACTTCTTCTCTCTTAGTGATGCGCTACAACTGAGTGTGAGTGAATGTGTGATAAATAGAGAGGCTCACTCTCTATTTATACTAATTCTCGATTTGACAATAACTCACTAGGGACGACTTCTCTAGGATAGTCTAATAACCCTAGGGCCCTAGAACAGCGGGGACTTTAACCCTTAATTAATAAGGAGGGTTACCCACAATGACTTTACATGACTTGTTTACATTATTGAATCTATTGATAGGAACATTGGGGTATGACATGACTCAATTAGATTATAGATACTTCCTGGAATAAAAATTGGGGTACAATACATAAAAATATACAAGTGAATAAATTTCAAAGTTACAATTACATCAACAGTAAATTGAAGAAATCCATGTATGGTTTGAAATAGTTATCCAGGACGTGGTACGGAAGAATTGACAGCTTCCTATCCATTTTGGGGTTTACCGAGAGTAAAGCAGATTCCAACCTTTACTACAAGGTTGAAGAAGGGAACCTAGTGATACTCCTACTATATGTAGGTGACTTGTTTGCAATAGGTGTAGATGGGTTGATTTCTGATACAAAAAGGAAGATTGCTACCGAGTTCGATATGAAGGACTTAGGTATGATGCACTACTTTCTAGGTATGGAGGTGTGGAAGAATACAGATGGAATCTGCCTGGGACAATAGAAGTAAGTAGTATAGATCCTGAAGATTTCTAGGATGATGGACTACAAGGCCATGACCACATCTATGGCATCGAACTTGAAGCTATTGAGTGATGCTTCATTAGATTCGGTTGATGCTACAATGTATCATCATATGATTAGGTCCTTGATGTACCTGATGAATACGAGACTAGATATTTTCTTTGTTGTGAACACATTGAGCCAGTTCTTGATGGATTCAAGACATGTTCACTTGATTGCTGCAAAGCATATGTTGAGGTACCTAAAGGGTACAGTTGATTATGGGCTCAAGTATGAGGCAAATCAAAAGATTAACCTGGAGGGTTATGTTGATTCAGATTAGGCAGGTAGTGCCATTGATAGGAAGAGAAATTGAAGGTGCTGCTTAAGTATGAGATCATTTGTGATCTCTTGCTTTAGCAGGAAGAAATCCTGCGTGGAACTAAGTACATCCGAAGCAAAGTATGTCGCATCTTGTTCATCTAGTTGTGAGGCAGTGTGTCTAAGAAAGCTATTATCTGATTTTTTTGATCTCTAGTTGGATGCTACTTGTAAATATTGCGGCAACCAGAGTTGTGTGAAGTTGTCAGATAACCTAGTGCTACATGACAATTCAAAGTATATCGAGATCAAATATCACTATATCAAGGATATGGTACAAAGAGGAGTAGTGAAGCTCCAATATGTTTTGATGGACGAACATATAGCTGATGTGTTGACCAAGCCATTAGCCAGAGTGAAGTTTGAGTACTTCAGGGAGAAGCTTGGTGTTCTCTAGATCAAGGTTCACTCCAAAGGGAAGTGATGCTTTCGTGATGCCTTCTGACATGAATGTTGGATGTGTTCCTCTCATGGTTAGATGTAAGTGCAGAGCCCTTCTGACATGAATGTTGGATGTGTTCCTTTCATGGTCAGATGTAAGTGTAGATCCCTTCTGACATGAATGCTAGATGTGTTCCTCTCAAGGTCAGATGTAAGTGCAGAGACCTTCTGACATGAATGCTGTATATGTTCTTATTAGGGTCAGATGTAAGTGCAGAGCCCTTCTGACATGAATGCTGGATGTGTTCCTCTCATGGTCAAATGTAAGTGTAGAGTGCTTTTGACATGAATGCTAGATGTGTTCCTCTCATGGTCAGATGTAAGTGTAGAGCCTTTCTAACATAGATGTAGGATTGGTTCCTCCTATGGTCAGATGTGAGTGTTGGGCCTTTCTGACATGGATGCAGGATGTGTTCTTCCCATGGTCAGATGTGAGTGCTGGGTGGGCCTTTCCCACATGGATGCATGATGTGTTCCTCCCATGGTTAGATATAAGTGCCAAAGAAGAGTAAGACCTACATGGAGGCTAGGCCTACAACCAAAATGAAAAAGGGTTGGCTCTATAGAACTTCCTATGACGAGTAGAATTGAGAGATAGCACCATTTGATCGAGATAGTGGAAGTAGTGATGATGATGATGATTCAGTGATGGTCCAGATTTGATGATGATCTAGTTTTGATGATGATCCATTGATGATCCAATTTTGATGATGATCCAGTGATGATCCAGAGAAGAAGACTTGTGCTGACGTATTGTGTCAAGAGAATACTTTCCTAGTTAATAGGGAGTGTTGATGTATTTGTAACTTTATAATGTATTCACTTGTATATTTCATTGATCCTCAATGTTCCTATCAGGAGAATCAGTAATGTAAACAAGTCATGTAAAGTCATAGAGGTTAACCCTCCTTGTTGATCAGGGGTTAAAGTCCCTTGTGGGGCACTAGGGTTATTAGATTCTCCTAGAGAATTCGGCACTGGTAAGTTATTGTCAAGTCAGAAACTAGTATAAATAGAGAGTGATCCTCTCTATTTATCACATAGTCACTCACACTCAGTTGTAGTGCATGAGTGAGAGAGAAGGAGCTGGTATAAGAGAGAGAAAAATTGGTGGACATCATCTTTTCTGTCTTTGGGTTTTACTGCTGCCATTAGTGCTTATTCTATCTCTGAGGAAGTTGTGGGATTTTCTCCTTTATGGTTTGCTCGAGGAAAATCTTTGTGTCTATTGTCTCTTGTGATTGATTGGTGTGCACGTTATTATCTCAAATAAGATCTTAAGATAATACTGTCTAATTAATAAAAATCTAACACCAAGGTATTGTTTCACCTATCAAAGACAGCAACCATGTGTTTGACTTGAACTCCAATAAAAGGAGTGTTATATGCAATATTATTTCAATTTCGTGTGCAATAATTAAACAAGAAACCGTATTGAAATTTCAGGATGGTAACATCCATGGACAACAACAAGTTAGTGTTGGACATAATTGTCGAAGCAACAAGAAATCGTTTAATGCCATCCTGCCTTTTGGTCACAATGACTCTCTACAAAATGTCGGTGAAAACTATGTTTTGTGTAGCCAACCAAAGAACATGTAATTTGATCAGAAAAACAGTTCTACACCAATGAATGATCAAGGGATAATTCAAAATCAAGTCATGATTAGTAGCCTAGATGGAGATGCGCAAAGGACTATTTTTATTAATACATCAAAGGTGTTACTCAGCCTATTCGTAAGAAAGTTGCATTTTTTGATGTTATGATTAAGATTTGACATAATATTTAACAATGACTTTTTCACTTTTCAGAATAATATCACTGAGGTTCATCGAGGACAGAACAGTCAAACCTCAAATCACTTGAATGATATGAGGAGAACCAACCTTCAATATAATTTTCATGATGGAAGCCATATGTGTCACGTTTCAGGCACCAGTACTTGACAAAGACAAGTTAGGAATATACAACGCCGCAACAATAGAGGAGAGAGTTCATGTCGAAATGTCTCATCTCACTCCGCGTTGAGAGATGACCTCTAGGATCGAGATCATGGTTTAAATATACATACATAAAGAAATATGGTTTAGTTTTTCCAACAAATATCCTCTTTCCATCAAGCATTTCGTGCCCAAATTGATAAATTGTCGATTGTGCAAATGTGTAGTGTTTGTCATGAATCATACCCTGGAATGAATGTTTTAAGATGAGATGAAGGACCTATTTGTGTGAGATGTAGGAAAGAGCGTGATATCCATCATTTCTCTCAATATAACAACATGAATCCTGGCAAACAACCTCCTATTTGATGAATTTTGACACATGTTGAAGAAATCTTAATAGCATGAGTGAATCCAATACTACAGGTCACACATGCATGTGGAGGCCAATATAAATACAGTGGCCATACAATTATCTTCACAAAAGATATAGTTTTAATTGTTAAGAATCTTCCTCGTCGAATAAAAGAGATAGACATATTAATTGTCAGAAGAAAAGGGCCTCCCTCTAAGCATTATGATTGCATTGTTATTAGGTCGCGAGTCATGGATGCATTGCATTACAAAATATGAATGTACAAATATTACCATGATGTTGAAATCGATCCAGAATCAGTATCTGCACAAAACATAAATATATGGAGAAATGATAATGTTATAAACTATCCACATAGTGTTGCAAAGTATATGCATGAACGTTTCAGTATTTTCTGTGAAGAAATAATTGCGAAATACCTTCATGCTAAAGACTACTGGTACAGGCACATAATTTCCTTATTCTATTCTTTAACCTAATATTATTAATACATGATGAGTTTCATAGGTATCAAACTCATCATTTAAAAAAATTCAAGTACAAATTTTGTTGCATCCTAATATTATTAATACATGATGAGTTTTGTAGGTATGAATGGAAACATAGGGGATGAACACATATCCACATAGTGTTGCAAAGTATATGCATGAACGTTTCAGTATTTTCTATGAAGAAATCATTGTGAAATACCTTCACGCTAAAGACTAATGGTACAGGTACATCATTTCCTTATTCTATTCTTTAACCTAATATTATTAATACATGATGAGTTTCATAGGTATCAAACTCATCATTAAAAAAATTTCAAGTACAAATTTTGTTGCATCCTAATATTATTAATACATGATGATTTTTGTAGGTATGAATGGAAACATAGGGGATCAACACATATCCATGGATTCCTGTGCCATTGGAAGGTGCACCAAACATGGAACAACTTGATTGGAAAGACACAACAAGAGTTGATGCGGCAAGACGATACTTTGACAATTATGTAATAGCATGGAATCCTCGTGATGCTCACCATAAGAATATATCTATTCATTGACCTCTACAAGAGGATCCTTGCTTATTGGATACAAGTGAAATATTCAATACAAATCCCCTTGACGATTATGAGCCACTAGTGAATCGAGTGCAATGACACACAAGATGCAGTGTTCATTCTTGTTTATGAAAAAAAGGTTCTTCCTACATGGGCCGATACAATGCGCCATGGGAACTTCATGACTGGTTGAAAATATTTATCAATGACAAAGGATAGAAAAAATATGAACCTGCTCGCAACGATGACAGGTTAAATGTTCATAACATTCCTCTTATTTCAATATGGTGTGCCAATGTTGATTACCAGCCAGTTATTTCACATCATGCAGTTTTGAAATACATTGAAAAGTATGCTTCAAAAGATAGGAGAATATCAGAAAGCTATCAAGACATGTTGACAAGAATTTCCCATGTTGTTGAATCTGAAATTCCCTCTATATGTGCATATAAAAAATTTCTTGCTGAAACAATTGTGGAAAGAGATATAGGAGCACATGAAACGTGTCATATGTTGTTAAAGATTCCTCTTGTTATTTCTATCCATAGCTTTGTTTCAGTTAATTTTGGTAGAAAAATATTCAAAAGAATTTCTTCCGACTTGGATAACAACAAATTCCCAATAGGTTCTGGGTTTGTATAAAAATACCAAAAGAGACCTTCATTTCTAGGGCATCTATCTTTGATTGAAACTGCATGATCTTGATCTTTTAGTGGACGACATCAGAAAGAACCATGGAAGCCAAGAGATCAACCCGCGATAGTTCATGTGTGGCCATAGTTTTTTGAAGTTCCTAACAGCAATTTAGATTCCTTTGAGTCAATTTTCCTTAGTGAATTACTTCTCTATAAACTGTTCAGAAACATTTAGATTGATATTGGTGTCATCACAGAAATTATTATTCACAATTGAAGGAGCATTAGATATCAAGCTTGGCATGTCAATAGGATACCTTTGGAACCAAATACCATTGAAGAAGATGATGATACACATCAAGATGAAGTGATTCGTGACAGTGACATGGATGAGTGGAAGATGTTATCATGTCTTGTTCCTCTGAATACTGTTCAAGTTTTAGACATTAATACTCTTGGTCACAGAGACTTTGACTTGATCCATGCGTGGAATAATACTACAAGTTCAAATAGCAACTTATAGGACCCAAGATATTTCATAAAAAATGCATGCTCAAGAGGATCAATACTAGATCTCTCACATTCTAGGTCGGTTTCTCCGTCCTCATTTTCTGATAAGAAACACCTTTCTTTTGAAGTTTTTATTGAACATTTCCATGAAGGACTGAATGCAGACCTGCTGAAGATGATAATTCAAGGAACTACATGAACAGGAAAGTCTTAACTTATACATTGTATTGCGCATGAATTTTCAATGCATTCCATAAATGAAAAAAATCCCTTTGCTATTTCTAGAACCTACATGAGTAGCTGCATTCAACATACGAGCTAAAACAATTCACTCCGTCCTCAGAATCCTTATTAAAGACTTCAAATATTTATAGGGTCAGACACTTTCTGTATTCCAAGGAGAAATGTGATATGTTACACACATTTTAATTGATGAAATGAGTTTCATTGGTCCAAGGTTGTTCATACAAATTGATTCACGTCTACGGGAGGGATTTCTAGAAAAAAGGTTAGTTCCATTTGGTGGAAGATCATTAATTCTTGTTGGAGATCTTGGAGAGTTCCCTCCTGTCAGAGATAAACTATTGTACGTAGGAAACCTAGCTAGCAGGGTCTTATGGAAATATTTTTGAAAGGTTGTTACATTGGACATGATATTTTGTCAACAAGGGACGGATCCAAATCAAGTCAATTTTAAGAGGTTGCTAACCAACATCAGAAATGCAAACCCAATAGTGGATTATTTCAAAATTTTAATGTCACGAACAAATGCAAATATGGATGCTACTGAAATTAATATTTTCGATTCAGAAATTGATTTGTTTTTGACGAACACCTTGGTAAATGTACATAATCGATGTATGCTAAAGTCACTTGGAATTCCTATAGCATGATGCGTTGCTGAACATACATAAAATAAATATTTTAATGAAGTTGATGACGACCAACTTCAATAGGAAGTGCTTTTATGTCCTGGTCAACGAGTGATGTTGACGTGTAACTTGTGGGTGGAAGCAGGGCTAGTAAATGGGGCACTTGGGACAATCCAAAGCATTTTTTTCTCTGATGGATCCAAACCACCACAACTACCAATGTATGCTACAGTCTCTTTTGATGATTACAATGGCTTACCATGGGACATCATATATCCCAAAATTGTGCCAATAGCACCTATTTTTAGAGGAAATCGTAAGCAAATCCCATTGCGCATGGCTTGGGCTCTTACCATACACAAATCAGAAGGTTTGAATTTACAAAGGGCAACCATCGATATTGGTATTGCAGAGAGGCAAGGTTTAACTTTCACAGCAATTTCAAGGGTTAAATATATTGATGGTTTACGAATATCTCCGCCCTTTACATTTGAATGGTATTCAAAGATGGCCAAAAGTGCATATGCTACAATAAGAAAGAAAGAAGAACAATGGTTGGAATCCATTTAAGCTTAAACATCACAACTATTAGGTTATTAAGTAACTTGATTGTTTATTGTATAGACATTTATATTTACATGTTTAATTCTTATTATTTTCATTGGCAACAAGAAGTATAGATTGCAAGAGACAAAACCAAATTACAAACAGAATAGGTTTAATCTCTATTTATTCATTGTCTCTTCATATAGTTGTCAAGAAAAAGTTTTTTTCTATATGTTAACCTACACTATTTCAATATGTTCAATTAAAATGCCATTTAGAACCATTTGTTAAGATGTATTATGATATAAAAATATAGTGGAAACCATTTTTTTTATTAATTTAATTGGATTTTTGTTCTTCATATTATTTCTTTATCTGTTCATAGAGTAAATATTTAGCTAGTTATCTATTTTTTTTCATAATATCCTCACAAGTAAATGTAATTTTTTTTAATTGAGTTATATCAATTAAATGTGAATGTAATGATGAAATGTGCTACAAAAATATTATTGAATGATAGATTAGAAGATGACATAACAATGATTTGAACATATATAACCATGACCATGCATGTTACCATTTTATGTGTTATGCAACTTACATTTTGTTCAATTGTATAATTTAATTATTATTGATATCTTAGAATTTTAGTACTTATGCCACATATCCTCCAATGTTGTTTATTTTATTATTTAGTTATCATGTTGTTCGAATTCATGAAATCATATATGTTTTTATTTTCCAGAGCTTTTCCTAAAATCCAAATAAAAAAATAGACGTAAAAAAAATCAACCATCGTCCAACATTATGCATCAAACACCTCATAGACGAACCAAGGTTAAGATGTCAATTTCAGATAAATGTTCTACATCCTGGAAGATGAAACCTTTCCAAGCCATAAATTCAAAAGGAGTTAGGGAAGACATTCGGCATTACTGATACACAAAAAATATTTATTTACGGTTTGCGTACATATGGACAAAGATCGTCAGGTTTTGGGTGGGTATATGAAAAGCTTGAGGATGCAATAAATATGAGCATAACCATAGATTCGTGAAGAACAAAATTCATGATCTTGGTAAAAATACCCAAAAAAATAATGAAAAAAAAAGAGCAAAGAAAATTTGTGGTGTCATGCCAAGAAAAAAAATATATTGTTGAGCCACTCTCATCATCCTCTATATATGAAAAAATAATCAGAGTGCATTTTCTTTCTTTTCGCATCATTGTATTTATTTCACTCTATCGTTACATGCAGTTATGTAAATGTGTTAAAGATATTTTATAAGTTTGAAATAATTTTTTGAATTTTGATTTGTTCCTAAATAATCCGTTGTCAACCTGTACCTTATTTGTAAGTAGTTTACATAGCTTTGTGTGTTCGTTCAAAGAAATTATTTTTACAAATTATTATGTTTAAGTTGGTAATAACTATCTATTTTTAATGTTTTTGTTTAGTTATTTGCAAATGGATCCCAACATTTGGAGTTTACTGCCACTCGAGTTTCTAGAGATAATTCTCCTATGGGTGCCATTTTCAACATTGGTTCGTTTTCGATCAATCTCTAAACATTGTGAAGAGCTATTATTGAGGCCATATTTTGTCAGCACTTGGAAAAATAACAATATAACAGAAACTGGACTTTTAATTCAACTATTGGGATAGTATCAAAACCATTTTGTATATAACTTTATCAATCGTATAGGACATAAATCTTTGTTGCATGCCACTTATCCAGAAAATAGATATACGATTGAATGTATAGTTGGTTCAATCATTTTGCTCTCAAAATATTGTCCTCTACCAGGTCATAAGGATTATTACATTGTAAATCCATTCATAAAGCATTTCTCAAATATAGGCATTATTGATATAGGATTCCATGGTTTCTTTTCTCTGATAGACAACACTGGTCAACAGAAACATGGATGGATACTTGTATGTCATAAGCACAACGAAGATGGTCCTAATTTTTTTATATGCAACAATAACCACTTATAGTATGAAACGAGAACTTTATACTAAGAACGAGAACTCTAGCCTAAAAAACAATTATTTTTGCATAAAAACACAAAAAACACCCCCCAAATAGAAAATTGTTGATGCCAGTATACATGATTTTTTTTCGGGGTAAAAATAAAGCCATGGACTAAACATCACATACTGTTGTTTACAAAAACTTTAAAATCAACCCCTAAATTGGAAAAATATTTTTTTCTTTAAGAGATAAATTACAACTTTTTTGAATCTTGCATATTATACAAAAAATAATTTCACCACACTAACCATATAAAATCAAGGAAAGTATGATGCAATTCATAATTAAATCATATATTAGAATGTAATGGTTACCGTGGGCATTGAAAATGCAAGTTATCTCCTACAATTCTAATTGTATATTTATATTTTCCTCTTACCTAGACATCCTTAACCTTTCTCCTCTTACACTCTGTTATCTACACATGTGTATGATGGTATATATAAGGAATATGATTATGTTATATTTACTAGATTATGGTACCAACACATGTTAACATGATCATAACATCATTATGGAAAGTCCATGTATTTTGGATGCCCAATGACCCCTTTAATATTTTCCAAGGGTTTATTCAATAAAAGACTGTGATAGTTAATTTAATATGAAATTATATTTTGTCCTACAACTACATTTTAAATGCTTGAATAGGAATTCTATTTAGTGATCCAAGTTATATTTAAATAAAAACTCTATTTAATATGAAATTATATTGTGTCTTACAACTACATTTTAAATCCATGAATGAGAATGCTCAAGTAATCAAACAAGGTTTTAATAAAAACTCTTTCTGTAATTAAAAATAGTTTATTTAAGATTTACTTTAGTCTTTTTTTTTTTGGCAAAGTGGTGGAACCCCCCTGATTAGCAAGGTTGCCATTGGCTAAGAAACCACGAACCAGGGCAATCTAAGCCGTCAAAATCACCCGAAGATCGCACCCGGCCTGGACCGCACCAACACTTAACATGGTTGGATTTTTTGGTATCTGTCGGGATTAGAACCGACAACCTTTTAGCTTAGGGGGCGTCTTAACCATACCCCACCACCAAGTGTTCTACATCTCGCATTCTAACTAATGATTACTATGTAAGTTTTGAAAAGAAAGAAAGTAAAAATATTATGGAAATCCATTAAAATATTGAAATAAATATATGAAAACAAACTTAAAACTAAGTCTTTATCTTAAAGAATAAATAAGCTATGCTTTATGTAGTTTTCTTATATTTTAAAATTTTACAAACATTCAATAACATTGGAGTAACATACTAAATAATCTTTCCTTAAAAATAGAACAAAATAGTAAGGAGAGGAGACAAGATAGAACGAAAAAATATCCATGTTCAACAAATTTTGAAAAAGTCTAAACGCATAAATAACAAAATAATTCTTTTAGGGAATGAACTCGTTTCTTTAGTAGTATGGTTAGTAATATTCAAATTGATTAATAAATCACAATTAATGAAGTAAAGAAACCTATGGATACAAGCATTTATAGTTTTTTTATTTATTTTCAAAGTGACTTCACTTATTTTTGAAATTAGGCAAAGAAACCTGTAACAGCTACATTGCGGCTGGTATTTGTGTTAATGAAATGTATATATACAAGCATACGTCGTTTTTTTCTTTATCTTCAAAGAAACTTTTCTTATTTTTGAATTTATAAGTGATTGAAGCTCTTTTTTATTATTTATTATGTAATTATCTTATCATTGAACTTCACAATTCTGTGCGATTTCCACATATATCTTTTAGAGTAGAAAGAATTGCAGACTCTGAAGACACCGATATAAAGTTGAATGAAACAATCATCATCCTTCCTCTTGGAGATCTCTTCTTCAAAATTCCCTAAGAAGTTTGATGACGATTGGATAGTGGGGTAGCCTGCATGCAACCGATTTGGTAGCATGTTCTTTTTCTTCACTTGGTAGTGTAAGTTTCTCATCATTTATGTAAGTCGACCTTCATGAAATGATTGTGCCGATTTTACATCTATTCAAATTTACACAATCTATAAAAATTAATAAATGTGTTATTAAAAATAAGAAGTTAAAATAAACCTAAATATGAATTAAAATAAAATTCTGCTTGGACATTAAATTCTGATTTATTATTTTCTAAGGGCTTTACTAATATTTTCTTGTTTGCACACTCCATATGTCAAAAAGATTGGAATCTTTGTTGGATCTTTACAATCAAGTGAGGGACCCCTTTTTATCTATGTGAAACACTTCATTTTGATCATATATATTAGTAATGTTAGTGAGTTTCAGACTTTATTTTAGAAATAAAATTTCTATATGCAATGTTTTTAATATGTTATTTATAAATATATGGTATAGTTTTTCTTTAATTTATGTTAATCGTCACTTTTTGGAAATTAAGATGAAATGGTAGCATTTTTATACAAAAAAAACTTTGAAAATCCATTGAAAATGGTTTTATATGTCCTTATTTTCTGGATTTTTTTACAATTTTGTCAATAAAAATGTCTTATTTTGTCCATAAAATGTCTTATTTTAAAGAAAAAATTGCAAAATGTATATGTTTTTCATAATAACTTTCTTCTAAATGTATGTTATTTTGTTAAATCTCTAAAAAAACAACTGAAAACAGAAATTACAATATTTTACGACAAAAATGATTCAAAGGCTAAAAAAATGCCTCAAATTGAAAATGTGTGATACTGGTATCAACCCTTTCTGAAAAGGAGGTAAAAACAACTACTAAAATTGGGAGAGAGAAAAATGAGAACTGTGTCGAGTTCTCATTTCATAGTATAAGTGGTTCAATATCCAAAGATATTGGAGAGAAACAATTGGTGCTAATGGTGAACCTACTGCTCCTAAAGCTGTTGTTTTTTATAAAGGAAAAATTCATTGGTTGCATGTGAAAATAAATTCTGAAGAAGGTGCCTCGTATGTGTATAGAAAGTACTTGCTGAACATTGAAATGAATATATGGGGTGTGCATTCAATTTACAGAGGATGTAGGAAACGGTCTATGTGTCTCACCTTACACTGCAACCAATTGATATGTCTTGTGAATGATGGTTTTACAAGTATATGCTGCATATATGAAATTCAGGATTTCAAACGTGGTCAACATTGCGTTCAACAAACAGATAGTCATTTTGAGGACGGTTGAGGGTTAAAATGGACCCTTTTACAAGGTATGACAAGAAATATAAATAGACATTGTTCAGACTATCTACCATTTCGAACAGTTGGAAATTCTAAATATTGATGTGCAAGAATGCTGAAATTCCATTCATATACTATGATTTGGAAACTTGCAGTGTTACTCATTTAGCAGTTGATGAAAGATCACTATTTCCAAATCACTATCTACCTATGCCAACAAACAATCAATGCAGTAACATTATCATGTATAAGAATTTCTTTCCTCTCACTCCAAGCATGATTTTATTCAATGATCTTATCCCTTTCCATCCCACATTGTTTCAATCCTTGCAGGATTTTGGCATGTAATTCAATAGGTATAAGAGTCTTTGTAAGGAAAACTATGTTTTAGTTTTTGTATCATGCACAAATTTTGGTATGTTTTGGTTTTAAATAAAACATGGCTTAAAACCATGAAGCTTTTTATAAAGGATATAGAAATTTTGGAGTAGCTATGTTTGAGTTTTTGCTTGAAATCAATATTTCTATTAGTTTTGATCTAAAAAAAAGATTTGTTTACTGTATAACGTCAAAATTTATTGGCTATATCAGAAATTTAATGCAAACTATATTTTACATATTTTAAATAGTACAACTAATATTACCTATCTTTCCCTCACATAATAAAAATATTTTAGCAATTGTGTTGATAGTTAGACTAATATATCCTCTCATGTCCTGCTATATTAATAAAAATAATGCAGTTAAATTGTAAACATTCCAATTAAACAAAGAATCTCCAATACAGTCACACAAACAATGCATTATTAACAAATGAATAAAAAAGCATACGGTATCAGTACAAACATTGAAAATTAAAGAACAATTTTTTCCACTTGAAATAACAAAGATATTCCATATTTGGTTTACAGTTGACATTCATGCCTTATTCAAATGAAAACAACA
The DNA here is from genome assembly GCA_001517045.1 of Pseudotsuga menziesii. Classification (NCBI taxonomy): domain Eukaryota; kingdom Viridiplantae; phylum Streptophyta; class Pinopsida; order Pinales; family Pinaceae; genus Pseudotsuga; species Pseudotsuga menziesii. Next base: position 248,706 of record LPNX010860692.1, on the reverse strand, counting down.
TAAGTAATGATCATGTAATTTATGATGACTTTCTGTACGAAGTTGACGTAATGTAGAAGGTTTTTCAACAATTGCATATTCAATTCTCACTACAATATTTCACTTGCTCAAATAGAAATTTAAATAATCAATACAATATTTCACTTGCTCAAATAACAATTTATATAATATATGTAATTGTTGCAATTAAAATCCCAGATTTCAAATTTTAACAATCTATACATTCATTTACATTATATTCATGAATGCAATGCTTAGTATTATATTGAAATTGTGACTTTTTGTATTCGTTTAAGAATTTATTTGATTTTTTTTCATAAACATCACGAATCATAAAAGTTACGGAATTGAAATTGCTTAGAAAATAATTCAGTTTCACATTAAATACATATGAATTAAACAACTGTTGCAGTATTAGATTCTATGAAAACATTTCAGTACAAACATTGCAGATTATAGAACAAAATTTTCCACTTGAAATAACAAAGATATTCCATATTTGATTTACAGTTGACATTCATGCCTTATTCAAATGAAAACAACATCAGTAACGATCATGTAATTTATGATGACTTTTTGTACTAAGTTGACGTAATGTAGAAGGTTTTTCAATAATTGCATATTCACAACAGGATTTGAACCCAAAATTCGACGACAAAATCTGACGTCATCCGACGTTTCATACAGATGTGTTAGACATCAATCATTGAAAAGTACAACAATCAGGAATTTTTTTAGTGTCGTCGAATTTTCGACGCGGTTGGAGTCGGTTTTGCGACATCTAGGGTGTCGAATATCTGACATTGCAGAGTTGGTTTTTCAACAACGATGTGTTAGATATTTGACACTTATCCCGTAGGTTTTTCGACGCATTGGTGTCGGATGTCTGACGTCAATTCGTAGGTTTTTTTGAAATAAAATAATGTCAAATTTGAAATTGTTGGTCCCATATTTCCAACGGTAACTATGTTCAGGGCGTCAGATATCCGATGAATGGGCCATTATAAATTTAAAGTTTTTTAAACATTCCGACATGTTTGTTGTAGACTCGATGGATGATTTGCAAAAATTATTTATTCCTCAATGGACGTTTTCAGGAATTGTTTATTCTTCAATGGGCAGTTGCGGGAATTTTTTTTCTTTGATAGACAGTTTGCCGGGATATTTTTATTCTTCAAAAAACCTCCATTTGAGAAAATTTTGATGCGTGGAACTTGATTTTTTAAGACAAATATTTGTATTCATTCACAAAGTATGTGATAAAATGTCAAATAGAAATATCGCGGATCCAAACAAAAACAAGCGGCAATTGCCTGCTAGACTATGGGATGCATCGAAACGAAGGGGCGATGAAAAATGTTATTGTCAGTGTACTCAATGTAGGGGATTTAAGAGGAGAATAATTTTGATCTCAACAGCCCCAAAACATTGTAGGGAACATGGACACGCTGAGGGGGGGAATGAATATCGTGCATTTGTAGGTTTAGCATTATAAATTTTTTTATATTCTTTGTTTTGGTAATTGTATGTATTATTTTAATATTTCATATATTAATGTATATCTATTGATGTTTCCATGTATTTATATTAAATTAAAGACACCCTACGGCATATCATCTAGAGGAAGTGCTTTTAGAACAAGTTCAGTATAAGAATCATGCAGCGTCTATGTTTAAAGGAGAACAAGTGAGTGATCATATTGAACAAGATGATCATATTGATAATGTAGTTGAAGATGATGGTACAAATACATTGATCCATGATTCATTTAATGTTAGAATGAATGATGATGATGACGATGATAATGAAAATGATGATGACTTTGATGATGTTCACAATATACTTCTTCTTGATAAGGCATATGAACCCCTTTATGAAGGATCCAAAATAGATCTTCTCTTTGTTGTATTGTTGATAATGAACTTGAAGGTTATGAATGGCCTTTCAAACATTGCAATCACATAGATGCTAAGGTATGTAAAATAATCCATCACATATATAGGATCATGATAAAGTTTATCTGTACTCCTCTAATAATTGTATTGTTAATTCATTATTGATCATCGTATGGATGAAGCGTGTTTCATTATTATTATTTATTTATTACATTAACTATTTTTTTTTGTAGCAGCTTGATAGCTGAATTTTTGTTACCACCATAAAATATTTTACCTCACACATATCGAGATTTATATTCCATCATGAAATATATTAGATGCATTATGAAGCAATTCATGCATGCCCCGATGACCATGTTATAAATTATAATCCACATGAATTTGCAACAAAATGTCCAGAATGTCATGTAAGTAGATATCGTACAAATAAAGTAACAAAAAAGGTGCCTCATAAGGTTCTTCATTATATTCCCATCATTCCACATTTGCAACGACTGTTCAAGTGCAAAAACATAGCCCAATTTATGGATTACCATGCCAAGAACAGAAGTCAAGATGATGTTATCCGATTGATTGCAGATGGTTCTACTTTTAGAGATATGGAGGAAAAGTGGCCTCACTTTAAAGAAGAACCACGTAATCTTAGGATTTCTTTGGAAGAAGATGGTGTTAATCCATTTGCACAGATGAAATCCATTTACACAGTGTGGCCTATTTTTGTTATCAACAATAACATTCCTCCATGGTTGTCAATAAAGAGGGAGCAGATAGTGTTGTCGATGATTATTCCAAGTTTTTGTGTCTGCAACTATTTTATTTATAATGTAGTTGTGGCATATCATTTGTTGAATTATGTTTCCTAATTTCATATCTATATCTTTTATTTTACTCTTTTGCATGGTTTATATATCTTAATGGTTCTCATAATGATATATTTTATATGTACTTCAAATCAATTAGGTAAGTTCCAAGCCAAAGATATGAATGTATACATCGAACCTCTTATAGATGAGCTACTTAAGTTATGGAATGGCATGAGTATGTATGACATATCTAGACCAATACGACAAAGGCAATTTCAATTCCATGTAATGGTTGTATGGACAATAAACGATGCCCTTGGGTTAACTTCATTTTGTGGTTTGTATTTTTAAGTTTCACTTTAATTGCATTTAATTATATGGAGTATTTAGAATAGTTTATCTATGATTATACTTGACATAGATACTCCATATCTAAATATTCTAGGTCTTCAAACAAAGGGTAAATTTGCATGTCCAGTTTGTGGTCCTAAGATAAAATCTCGTTGCTCAAAAAGCTTAAGGAAGGATGTGTTTGATGAGTATAGGCATTTCCTCTCTAAGAATCACAAGTATAGAACAATTGAAAAAAATCTTTCCAATGGGAAGAAGGAGACTACATTAAAACCACAGAGAATGACACCTCACCTTTAGAAGATGCAATACAATATAAATAGTCATCATGGTACGTATGGATCATCATATATGAATTGTTATGTATTTTAATATTTATTATGAGTTGTTTACTGTAGTGGCCATATTTTATTTATGATGTAATTTATTTATAAACTAATATTCATGATGTCCATCGTGATGATGAAGTCATTAATGGGATTCCAAGAGGAATGAAAATTTATCCTATTCAATTCACGAGGTTTCCCTACTATAAGCACCTACAAATTACTCATTTGTTTGATACAATGCATATTGGAAAGAATTTTACTGAAACATTATGGTGACTACTGGAGCTAAGGAGGGAGAAAGATAAAGTTGTGAAAGCTTGCAAAGACATTCAAGAAAGAAACCATGCAATGAAAGACGTCATCCAATTTCATAGCAACGGAGACCAAGTTAATATAAAATCAATTCCATGGATGTTTACGGAGCAACAAAGCAATGTTGTCAGAGAAGTAATGCGGAAAATTAAATTTCTCACTGGATTTTGTGCGAACTTGAAGAATATCATAACAAAAAAGGTGATTTTGCGGGGGTCAAAACACATGATTGGCATGTCTTCATCAAGGTAACTATTATTGTTATGTCGATATAATTTTTTTTTTCATTTTAATGGGCATATTTTTTTTCTTGTTTGTATACTCTTTGTTTAATAAATGGCATGATTTGTATATTGATACAGTATGTTCTACCTCTCTTTATCCCAAACAACTTCAAAAACAATGTCAAACAAGATATATATAATCTTGGTAAATACATGAGTTAACTAGCAATTATTTGCATGTGCTTAGTGTTTCTTTAATTCTCCGTGTAATTTATATTTGTTTTTTTGTGCACTATTTCATCATATGTAATTTAATGTTTTTTTTGTTAAATGTCGCTATTGGTTTTTGTCACTTGTAGATGGTTGACATCTAAATAAATCCATAAACAAGATATAAAGTATTGGAGGAGAGAAATTCCTTGTCTCATATGTGAAATGCAGAGGAATATACCATCGGCATTTTTCAATGCACAAGAACACTACCTCATACACTAAGTTGAGGAGATTGAGTTGTGTGGACTTGTGCACTCAAGGTCCATGTGGATGGTTGAGAGGCACTTGAAATTTATGAAGGGTTTGGTGAGACAATGAGAACATGTTGAGGGTTCTATGATGGAAGGATATACGACATACCAAAACATGTTGTATGTTAGTGAATATCTTCCTATTTTAGCGTCAAAGCTCAATATACATCGCATTTGTGATCCAGACTCCAATAACAAATTTGAAGGGGAGCAACTGAAGGGGAAAGGTAGATTGAGGAAGCTAAAAGGTAATTATTATCTAGTGGATGTTTATTATATCGTTCATATTCTAATTGTATTTTCTAGTTATTGCATCAATTAAGAGCATGTACTTTGTTCAGGATATTTACACATGTATTTCATTTTAATGGTTATTGTCATCAAATAGTTGTTCGATAATGGGATGCAATTCATTTATACATCGCAAAAAATATTGAATTGATGAAGGTATGGATTGAACGATGTGAACATTCGGGTCATGGAATATCATGGAAAGGCCTGGCTTCATTGGTAAAAACAACAAAACGCAATGGAGATGGAAATCTAACAGAAAGGGAAATCGATTTGGAATATGGTTTAAAAGATAAAATGGAAAGAATATTAATCAATCCCTCTAAATATTTTATTTTGAAAATTACATCTTGACGTACATGTTGTTATTTTCCATGTATTGCTGCATAAGGACTGAATGGTTGTGTAATCTTTTCATGTATTGCTTATTGCAGGTAAAACACTATAAGGCTATGTTCTACAATGGAGGTAGATATCAGATCAAAAAATAGGATGAAACAAAGAAAACATTAGATTCTAGAATATCTGTTGTCTTTGAGGTGACCAATGTTTCATCTAGAAGTGACAGACATCCAGAAGTCTCAGAAAATTGATACTATGGGTATTTGGAAGATATTATACAGTGTGACCTTAAATCCTTTAAGGTAGTTCTATTTGTTGTCAAATAGCACAGGTTACGATTGAATCAAGTTGATCCCAATAGAACTATTATTAAACATGATAATGGATTTACCATGGTAAATACAAGGTTGTTTGAGCTAGGAGCAGAGCCCTATGTTCTTCCAAGCCAATACGAATAGGTATTTTACTCAAAGGTTCCAGGTAAAGTGGGTTGGTCATTTGTTGTGAGACACGATCCAAGGGGAAGGCCGGTAAAGTATAACCTAGATGATGCTAATGAAGAGGGTTCTCCGAAAGAAAAAGAATACAATGACGAAGAGCATGATCAACATGAGTTAGGTGATGATGATGATCCAACAGAATATGTCCAAGAAATAGTTGAATTAGATGATGTAGTAGACAATGACGATGAAGATTATACCAACAATGATATGATAAGCATAACTGATGATGATGATGATGATGATGATATGGCCAACCCTTACAATTTTGGCTCTAGATATGATGATACAGATGATGACTTGGATGAAGAAGATGATGACATGGATGAAGAAGATGAAGAAATATATTGAAAGGTAAATATTCAATTAGACCTATTATTTTATCTTATTTATTTTTAAAAAGAGTTACTAACATCATCACCATCACCATCATCATCATGTTGATCATTATATTCATCATCATCATTGTCTTCATCATCATCATCTTCATCATCATCATCATCGTCATCATCATCATCATCGTCATCATCACACATCATCATCATCATCAACGATCATGATCATGATCATGATCGTCATTGTCATCTTCATCATCATTGTCTTCATCACCATCACCATCACCATCACCATCATCTTCATCATCTTCATCATCATCATCATCATCATCATCCTCATCCTCCTCCTCCTCCTCATCATATATAATCATCATCATCATCATCATAATCATCATCATCATAATCACTATCATCATCATCTTCATCATCATTGTCTTCATTGTCATGACCATCATCCTCATCATAATCATCATCATCATCATCTTATTATCATCATCATCATCTTCATCGTCATCATCATCATCGTCATCATCATAGACCTATTCTTTTATATATATATTTTTAAAAGAGTTACAACTAACATCATCATCATCATATATCATCATCATCATCATCATAATCATCATCATCATAAGCACCATCATCATCATCTTCATCATCATCATCGTCGTCTTCATCGTCATCATCATTGTCTTCATCATCATCATCGAGGAACATCATCATCGTCATCGACATCCCACATCATCACCATCACCATCATCATCATCATCATAATCATCACCACCATCATCATCATCCTCATCCTCATCATCCTCATCATCATCGTCATCATCATCGTCATCATCATCATCATCATCCTCATCCTCATCCTCATCATCTTCATCATCATCATCATCATCATCATCATCATAATCATCATCATTATAATCACCATCATCATCATCTTC
>LPNX010860692.1:98778-241761 GCA_001517045.1 Pseudotsuga menziesii | reverse complement strand
TCGGGAGAGCTCGTTGGATGCAGAATTTGATTCCGCATCCAACGAGTACCCGCACTGCATACTTTTGACGGACCCCGCTACCCCAAAAACAAGAAATACCTTAAAAAAACGTGATGATGATGTCATCATCACGTTTTTTCAGGTATTTCTTGTTTTTGGGGTAGCGGGGTCCGTCAAAAGTATGCAGTACGGGTACTCATTGGATGCGGAATCAAATTCTGCATCCAACGAGCTCTCCTGATCGAAATTTGAGTAAAAACACAGGGAGATATGTCGAAAATACGAACACAAAAAGTAGTTTTTTTCTTTCTTCCTCCAAAATTAATCAATATTATTTTATTATTTTAACTATTATTTTATTATTTTCCTTAGGAGGCCCATTTTAGACCCCAAAATTCCTCTAATGCATCATCATTGTCGTCGTCGTCTTCATCATCATGACCATCATCCTCATCGGCGTCATCATCATTGTTGTAATCATCATCATCATCACCATCATCATCTTCATCGTCATCATCATCATAGACCTATTCTTTTATCTTATTTTTTTAAAATATTTACAACTAACATCATCATCATCATATATAATCATCATCATTGTCATAATCATCATCATCATCGTCATAATCATCATCATCATAATCACCATCATCATCATCTTCATCATCATCATCGTTGTCTTCATCGTCATCATCATCATCGTCATCTTCATCGTCATCGCCGAGGAACATCATTGTCATCATTGACATCACACATCATCATCTTCATCATCATCATCATCATCATAATGATCATGATCATCATATATAATCATGATCATCTTCATTATCAACGTCAACATCATCATCGTCTTCATCATCTTGAACATCATCATCATCGTCATCATCATCATTTTCATCATCATCAACATAATCATCACCATATTCATCATCATTGTCAGCATCATCATCATTATCCTCATGCTCATTGTCGTCATCATCATCATTGTCATTGTCATCATCAACATCATCATCATCATCACCATCATCATCATCTTCATCGTTGTCATCATCATCATCATCATAGAACTATTCCTTTTATCTTTTAAAAAAAAATAGTTACAACTAACATCATCACCATCATCATCATCATCATCATCATCATAATCATCATCATCATCATAATCACCATCATCATCATCTTCATCATCATCGTCGTCATCTTCATCGTCATTATCTGTTAGATTTTTAACATTAAGCTAGTATTATATTAGGATCTTTAACTGAGAGAATAACAAGCACAACAATCAAACATAAGAGACAATGAACATAGTGTTTTTCCTCGTGGAAACCATAAATGGAGAAAACCATGCAACTTTCTTAGAGATAGAATCAACACCAAATAGAAAATCCCAAAACAATAAGATGATCTCCCTACATCAGTAACCTCTTTCTTCCTAGCCCTAGTGTCTTCTTCTTCCTCAGTTATGCGCTACAACTGAGTGTGAGTGAGTGTGTGATAAGTAGAGAGGATAGCTCTCTATTTATACTAATTCCCGACTTGACTAAACCCAACTAGGGCCGACTTCACTAGGTGAGTCTAATAACCCTAGTGCCCCATAACTATGGGGACTTTAACCCTTGATCAATAGGAGGGTTACCCACAATGGCTTGACATGACTTGTTTACATTATAGATCCTCCTAATCGGAACATCGGGGCATGACATGACTCAATTACATTACATACACATCCCAGAATAAACATCGGGGTACAAGACACAAGATATATAAGTGAATACATTCCGAAGTTACAAATACATTAACACTCCCTCTTAACTAGGAAGGTATTCTTTCGACACAATTTTCAGCACTGGTCTTCTTCTCTATATCGACTGGATCATCTCGTTATCTTCATATTCAAGTTGTCTTCATATTCAAGTCTTCTTCATCACGGGATCTGGATCATCATGACTACTGTATCATCACTGCTGGATCATCATCAAATTTGGATCATCACTTGATCTGGATCATCATTAAGTCTGGATCATCATCACATCTGGATCATCACTTGATCTGGATCATCATCAAGTCTAGATCATCATCAGGTGCTATCTCAGAATGGTGCTATCTCTATTCTTCTTGTCAGAGGAAGCTATACATAGCCAGCCATTTTTCATGCTGGTTGTAGGCCTACTCTTCATGTAGGTCTTCAACACTTATATCTGACCCTAAGTTAGAATGGCCTGCCCAACTCTTACATTTGACCTCATCTTGTCAGAAAGGCATGCCCAACACTCACATTTGACCTCATCTTGTCAGAAAGTCCCAACACTCACATATGACCATGTGTAAACACATCATGCCAGAATGGCTCAGCACTTACATCCGACCTCATCTTGTTAGAAAGGCTCTGCACTTACATCCAATCCCGTCTTGTCAGAAAGGCACAACACTCACATCTGACCATGTGTAAACACATCATGCTAGAATGGCTCAGCACTTATATCTGACCTCATCTTGTCAGAAAATCTCTGCACTTACATTTGACCATGTGTAAACACATCGCATCGAAAGGGATCTCAGTCCCAGACAAAGAATTCATGGTAACTGACTAGGTGCCTCCATTCTCCCAGAGAATGGAATCAGCCCTTATATCTGATCAAGTGGGAACACATCCCTCAATCACATCAGAATGGTCATGCGCTCAAATCTAATCATGTAAGACTACATCCTACAATTATATCAGAACATCCCTCAGTCCCAGACTGAGTATTCCTGGTAACTGACTAGGTGCCTCCATTCCAAGAATGACATTCATCCCTTACATTTGATCATGTAGGAACCAATCCTATAGTCACATCAGAATGGCTCAGTACTCACATCTAACATGGAAGCAACCAAATCCTCTCACCATGATAGAATGGCTCAGCCCTTACATCTAACCATGGAAGGAACTTAATCCTCTCACCATGTCTTAATGGCTCTAGGTCTCATCATTTCCCTTTGGAGGGAACCTCGATCTGGAGAACACCAATCTTCTCCCTAAAGTACTCAAACTTCACTCTAGCCAATGGCTTTGTCAATACATCAGCTATATGTTCATCCGTTGCAACATACTGGAGCTTCACTGCTCCTCTCTGCACCATATCCCTGAAATAGTGATATTTGATCTCGATATGCTTCTACTTGTCATGGAACACTGGGTTCTCTAACAACTTCACACAACTCTGGTTGTCCCAATATGTACAAGTAGCATCCATCTAGAGATAAAATAAATCAGATAGTAGCTTCCTCATCCATACTGCCTCACAACTAACTGAACAAGTTGCAACATACTCTACTTCAGCTATACTCATTGCCACACAGGATTGCTTCCTGCTAAACCAAGAGATCACACCTGATCCCATACTGAAGCAACACCCTGAAGTTCTCTTCCTATCAATGGCATTGCCTACCCAATCTAAATCATCATCACCCTCTAGGTTAATCTTCTGATTTTCCTCATACTTAAGCCCATAGTCAACTATACCCTTCAGGTACCTCAGAATATGCTTTGCAGCAATCAAGTGAACATGTCTCGGATTTGTCAGGAACTGGCTCAAGGTTTTCACAGCAAAGCAAATATTTGGTCTCGTGTTCATCAGGTACATCAAGGACCCAATCATCTGACGATACATCATAGGATCAAGCGCTTCTGATGAAGCATCACTCAATAGCTTTAGGTTCGATGCCATAGGTGTGGTTATGGCCTTGCAGTCCATCATCCCAAATCTCTTCAGAATCTCTGCTGCATACTTCCCTTGTCCAAGGAAGATTCCATCCACATTCTGCCACACCTCCATGCCTAAGAAATAGTGCATCATACCCAAGTCTTTTATTTCAAACTTAGTAGCAAGTTTCCTCTTCGTATCAGCAATCAACTCATCAATACCTGTTACAAATAGATCATCCACATATAGTAGGAGTATCACTGGATTTCCATCTTCAACCTTGTAGTAAAGGTTGGAATCTTCTTTACTTGTGACAAAGCCCAAACTAGATAGGAAACCATCAATTCTGTCGTACCATGTCCTGGGTGCCTATTTCAAACTGTATAGGGCTTTCTTCAATCTACACACATGAGACTCCTTGTCATGTGTCTCAAAACCGAGTGGCTATTCCACATACACTTCCTCTTCTACTACACCATTCAAGAAAGCAGTCTTGACATCCATCTGGTGTATCTTCCATTTCATCACTATAGCTAGAGCAAGTACTGATCTGATGGAAGTGTATCTGGCTACAGGTGTAAAGGTTTATTCATAATCTATTCCTTCTTTCTGAGAGAAACCGTGAGCCACAAATCTAGCTTTATATTTCGCGATACTGCCATCTGCAGCATGCTTGATCTTGTAGATCCATTTGGAAGTTACAATGGACTTCCCTTTTGGTCTTGGGACAACATCCCAAACATCATTCTTCATGATCGATTGATACTCTTCGATCATAGCATCCTTCCATTCTTTCTGTTATGCCACTTCTTCATAGTTGGAAGGTTCTTTATCAATACTGTCACATAGAAAGGCTACATTACTAGAGCAAGATCTAGTTCTCTTTCTTCCTCTGGGTGTTTATTCTGAAGCTCCATATCTTTCTACACCTTGGATAATTTCACGTACCCAAGCAGGTTTCCTCTTATGAGGATTCTTCTCCAGAGGTGGATCTATAGGTTCTTGAGGTTCTTCTAATTCTTGATCTTCTTCTTGAATTTCTTCATTCATGGTTGTATAATGAAGTATGGGTTCTCTTGTTTCTTCAGGTTCTTCAGCTCGTCTCTTCTTGGATTTGATGTAGGCTGAATCTTCGTCAAATTTTACATCTCTGCTAATGTCAATCTTCTTGAACCCTAGGAAGTATATTATATAAGACTTCGAGCTTTCAAAGTATCCCACAAATATACCCTTCTTTCCTGAAGGATCTAACTTCGTCCTCTTTTCTTTCGGAATGTGTATGTACATAGGACAGCCGAATATTCTGAGATGGTTGGCTTCTGGTTTCTTACCAAAGAAGACTTCTTCAAGAGTCTTGTTCTCGAGTACTCTATGTGGAGTATGGTTCTGTACATACACCGTTGTTCTAGTAGCTTCTGCTCATAGATGCATAGGAAGATCTTGGTCATGAAGCATTGCTCTTGCAACTTCCATGGTAGTTCTATTCTTCCTTTCTGAAATCCCATTCTATTGTGCATTACATGGAGTGGATAAATCCCTCTTAATCCCTGAGTCTTTACATAGTTCTTTGAATTCATTTGATGTGAATTCTTTGCCATTATCTGATCGAAAGGTATTGATCTTCTTTTCTGTGTGATTCTCGATCAAGGCTTTGAATTCCTTGAACTTGCTGGATACTTCATCTTTGTTCTTCATGAAGTAGATCCATGTCTTCCTAGAAAAATCATCAATAAAAGAAACATAGTATACATACCTGCTCAGTGAACTGGATGACATTGGACCACATACATCAGAGTGGATGATTTCCAAGATTCCTTTTGCCTTGCTCTTGCTACTTGGAAATGTCTTCTTTGTGTTCTTTCCTTTCACACATCCTTTGCATACACCTTCATGTTTTGTTTGTATTTTTGGGAGACCTTCAACAGCTTTTCTTGCAAGTGGTAGTGCTCTATAATGCACATGTTCAATCCTTCTATTCCAAAGCTTATTTGGTTCTACCGAGTCATGAACCAAAGCTTGTTCTGGTTGGCCCTTCAATTTGTATAGTCCTCCTTCTTATTCTCCAATCACTACTACATCATCACAAGACTTTCCCTTTGGCCACATGAGGACTTGGCCATCTACAAATGCAACCCTCATTCCTTTTTCATCTAGTGCAGATATGGAGAGGAGGTTCTTCTTTAGTCTAGGTACAAACAATACATCTTTCATCTTGATAGAATTTCCAGAGTCTATCTTATAGGAGGATTCCCCACTACCTTTTATTGGATACTGGTAGTCATCTCCAAGTTTCACTTTGTGAGGTGATTCATGTTCAGATAATTTCACAAAGGATTCCTTGAATCTTGTCATATGTTTGGAAGCACCATTTTCTATAAGCCAATCATTGCTGCCATGTGTGATAGTTCCCATGAGAGCGAAAATCAGAACATATTCTTCTTCACTTGAAGAATCATCACTGACTTGTCTGTTTCTCTTTGTGGAAGGTTCATCATCCTCTGCAGCATGAGCATGATGTCTTCTCTTGTTTCCATTCTTCTTGTGAGAGCTACTTTTGTTCATGGGACAATCTCTAGCAAAGTGTCCTCTTTCATCACATGTATAGCAAATGAACTTAGACTTATCTCTAGGATTTCTAAAGTTATTCCTTTGATGAGAGTACTTACTTCTGTGGTGGATAGATCTAGTTTTCTTGGATTGTACTATGAGAGCTTGATCTTCACTTCCCATCTTCTCTTCTCAACTTGCTATCCGAGCTTCTTCTTGAGAGCATTCTTCCCATAGTTTGCTAAACTTGACTAACTTCTTTCTGGCATAGATCCCTTGAATGAAAGAGTCCCAAGTCCTAGGGAGACCATTCAAGGTGGTCATTACAATCTCTGCATTCTCCACTTCTTCATCTACTGCTTCAAGTTGTTCTTTGATCTGGGAGACCCTTGTAAAGTAAGACTAGATGGTCTCTGCATTCTGGATCTTCACATTCTTCAACTGGTTCCTCAATGTCATCTTCCGGTTTATGTTCTTTCCTTCAAAAAATTTGGTTTGGGCATCAAACATAGCTTTAGGTTTCTTTAGGGAGGACACCTATGGTATGAGGTGATCGTTGATCCATAACCAACTTCTTCTTGTGTAAGCCCTTAGCCTCATCTCCCTCTAGAACTGGAACCTCCTCATTGATGTAGGAGTCCAACTCATTCTCTTCCAGGACCAGGGAGATCCTATACTTCCAGGCTCGGAAGTTATCATCTCTCTCAAAATTTTCATCAAGCTTGGTATGATGAGACATCTTTAACTGAGAACCTACAATGGAAATACAAAAGATTTAGATCTTACTAGGTCAAGATGTCGGATCTGAATTTGGAGCTGAAATTTTGCAGTGCTCGTTCAGGGGCAGATTAGGGTTTTTCTTTTTTCGGAGTTCTATCCAACCAAATTCTTTGATATTGATTTATAAACTTAGATTTTGGGGAGGAGATCAATCCTGGCCTGGGCTCACTGAAAAATTCCACTTCTATGGAAAGACCTAATTTCTGACAGTAGTATCGGGTCCAAAACTGAAAAACCTCAGAATTGGATTATGCTTCGATAGAAAGATGCACCCTAGGGAGGAGAGTTATTCCAACCTAATTTTTTTGAAAATATGTGGAGAGATATCCAAAAAGTATGAATCCCTAGTTCCCACAGCTGCATAGTGTCTTCTTCTCAGGTTAGCTCTGATACCATCTTAGATTTTTAACATTAAGCTAGTATTATATTAGGATCTTTAATTGAGATAATAAAAAGCACAACAATCAAACACAAGAGACAATGAACACAGTATTTTTCCTCAGGGAAACCATAAATGGAGAAAACCCCACAACTTCCTCAGAGATAGAATCAACACCAAATAGAAAAGCCCAAAACAGTAAGATGGTCTCCCGACATCAGTAACCTCTTTCTTCCTAGCCTCAGTGTCTTCTTCTTCCTCAGCTATGCGCTCAACTGAGTGTGTGATAAATATAGAGGATAGCTCTCTATTTATACTAATTACTAACTTGACTAAACCCAACTAGGGCTGACTTCACTAGGCGAGTCTAATAACCCTAGTGCCCCGGAACTGCGAGGACTTTAACCCTTGATCAATAGGAAGGTTAGCCACAATGAATTGACATGACTTGTTTACATTATGGATCCTCCTTATCAGAACATCGGGGCATGACATGACTCAATTACATTATAGACACATACCGGAATAAACATTGGGGTATAAGACATAAGATATATAAGTGAATACATTCTGAAGTGACAAATACATTAACATCATCATCATCATCATCTTCATCATCATCATCGAGGAACATCATAGTTGTCATCAACATCACACATCATCATATGCATCATCATCATCATCATCATCATCATCATATATAATCATCATCATCATCATCATAATCATCATCATCATAATTACCATCATCATCATATTCATTATCATTGTCATCATCATCGTCGTCTTCATCATCATGACCATCATCCTCATCATCATCATCATTATTTTCATCCTCATCAACATAATCATCACCATCATCATCATCATTTTCAGCATGATCATCGTTATCCTCATGATCCTCATCGTTGTCATCATCATTGTCATCGTTGTTATCATCATCGTCGTCGTCGTCGTCATCTTGTTAGATTTTTATCATTAAGCTAGCATTATATTAGGATCTTTAACTGAGAGAATAACAAGCATAGCAATCAAACACAAGAGACAATGAACACAATGTTTATCCTCAGGGAAACCATAAATGGTGAAAACTCCACAACTTCCTCAGAGATAGAATCAACACCAAAAGTAAAACCCGAAAACATAAAGATGATCTCCCAACAGTAGCAGCCTCTCTCTTATCCCAACAACTTCTCTCTCTCACTCATGCACCCCAATGAGTGAGTGTGTGTGTGATAAATAGAGAGGCTCACTTGAAACCCACTCCAACATGTCGGCCTCACTTAACAATTACTTACTAGAGCTAACATCTCTAGGAGTGTCTAATAACCCTAGTACCCCACAACTTGTGGGGACTTTTCCTCCTCCGACCAACAAGGAGGTTTATCCTTAACACAATGTTGGGGACTATTTCCCTGACTTACAATGACTCACCTAGGGTCAAATTTTCTAGGATAGTCTGATAACCCTAGGGCCCCACAACTATGGGGACTTTAACCCTTGACCAATAAGAGGGTTACCCACAATGTCTTGACATGAATTATTCCATTATAGAAACTTCCCGAAATAAACATCAGGGTATTACATGACTCAATTACGTTACAGACACATCCCAGAATAAACATCAGGGTACAATACATAAGATATACGGATGAATACATTGTGAAGTTACAATTACATCAACACTCCCTCTTAACTAGGAAGGTATTCTCTCGACACAATATATCAGCACAAGTATTATTCTCTGTATCATCTGGATCATCATCAAGTCATCTTCATATTCAAGTCATCTTTATCTTCAAGTCATCTTTATCTTTAGGTCATCTTCATTTTCAATTCATCTTAATCATCAGATATGGATCATCACTAGATCTGGATCATCACTAGACATCATCACTGGATCTGGATCATCACTGGACATCATCATTGGATCTATATCATCACTGGATCTGGATCATCACTAGACATCATCACTAGATCTGTATCATCACTGGATCTGGATCATCACTGGACATCATCACTGGATCTAGATCATCACTGCTGGATCATCATCACTCGATCTGGATCATCACTGGGTCATCATCACGGGTGCTATCTCTTGATTCTTCTCATCATAGGAATCTCTATAGAGCCAACCCTTTTTCATGCTGGATGTACATCTATAGAGCCAGTCCTTTTCCATACTGGATGTATCATCACAGAGCTAGTCCTTTTTCATACTAGATGTGGAACACACACAGAGCCAGTCCTTTTTCATACTGGATGAGTCTTCACAGAGCTAGTCCTTCTTCATACTAGATGTGGAACATATAGAGCTAGTCCTTTTTCATACTAGATGAGTCTTCATAGAGCTAGTACTTTTTCATACTAGATGAATCTTCATAGAGCTAGTCCTTTTTCATACTAGATGTGGCACACACTCAAAGCTAGTCCTTTTTCATACTAGATGAGTCTTCACAAAGCTAGTCCTTTTTCATACTAGATGTGGCACACACACACAGAGCTAGTCCTTTTTCATACTAGATGTGTCTTCACAGAGACAATCCTTTTTCATACTGGATGTGGCATCCACACAGAGCTAGTCCTTTTCATACTAGATGTGTCTTCACAGAGCCAGACCTTTTTCATACTAGATGTGGCATCCACATAGAGCTATTCCTTTTTCATACTAGATATGTCTTCATAGAGCCATTCCTTTTTCATACTGGATGTGGCATCCACATAGAGCTAGTCCTTTTTCATACTAGATGTGTCTTCACAGAGCCATCCCTTTCTCATGCTGTATGTGGGATCATCAGATACATCTGACAATGGAAGGAACCAATCCTCTCACCATGTCACAGCTCTTACATCCAACCATGGAAGGAATCAATCCTCTCACCATGTCAGAAGGAAACAACGCTTACATTTGACCATGGAAGGAACCAATCCTCTCATCATATCAGAAGGGCACCCGAAATCGTCACTTCCCTTTGGAGGGAACCTTGATCTAGAGAACACCAAGCTTCTCCCTAAAGTACTAAAACTTCACTCTGGCCATTTCTAGCTTAGAATTACATCAGGGCTGATTACGTCCAAGGATAACCTGCGAGCTTTTCCAGGACCAATTACATCCGAGGACAACCTATAGGACCATTTAATTCTGAGAAACCTACGAGCTTCACTAGGATTTATGCTCAGACAACCTATCTCACCAGCTATGCTAGAATTCCCTCTTTCAAGAGATCTTGATCTATATCACAAACTGGAGCTTCACTGCTCCTCTTTGCATCATACCAAAAATGCAAGTCGGATCAAGAAAATCAACTAGTAGTTTTCAAAGGGAACATACTACCCCCCAAATAGCAAGTGGCAACATCTTTTACCTCGGCTGTAGTCAGAACCATGCAGGACTCCATCCTATCAACCAAGAGCTCACACATGATCTCATACTGAAGAAGCACCCCAAATTTCTCTTCCTATCAATGGCACTGCCCAATCTGAATCCGTATAACCTTCCAGGTTAATCTTCTAATTCATATCATACTTGCAGCCATCAAGTGAACATGTCTTAATGTGTTCACAACAAAGCAAGTATCTGGTCTCGTATCCATCAGGTACATCAAGGAAAAAATCATCTGATGATACATCATGGAATCAACCAACTCTGATGAAGCAACACTCAATAGCTTCAGGTTCAATGCCATAGGTGTGGCCATGCAGTCTATCATCTTGAACCTCTTTAGGATCTCTACTGCATACTTCCCTTGTCCACACCTCCATGCCTAGAACGTAGTGCATCAACACATAATAGGAGCATCACTGGTCTTCCACCGTCAACCTTGAAGCAAAGGTTTGAATCCACTTTACTCTCAGTAAATCCTAGAGCCATCAGTAATCTATCCATCTTGTCCTACCATATCGAACCTTAGGATATTCTGCAATCACTCCCTCTCTCTTCCGTACTCTATGCATTGAAACATTCTATACCAGAGTGACAAGTAGCTTCCTATGCTACTAATCTTCTATGTATCCATATAGGATCATTGGATACCAAGATCCTCTATATTGAACCTTTTCAAAAGTTCTTCTTGCACCCATCTGTGAGCTTGTCATTCTTTATCAACCTTGTAGCAAAGGTTCAGATCTTCATCAAGCTCCTCATGTATGTGTTATCCTATGGGTGTCTTTTGAGCTCGTACAAGGCCTCATTTCATTTTCACACATAATTCTTCCTGTCACGTGTCTTCACTTGCAGTGGTTGCAAATGTCTCTTCGTAGTCAATGCCTTCTTTTCATGAAAATCCTCGTGCTACGAATCTTTCCTTGTATCCCATGATGTTTCCATCTACTGCATGATGGAACTACGAACTTTCCTTCATGTATTGATACTGCATCCTAGATATCATTCTTCTTGAATTGATCTTCCCTTTGTTTTGCATCAATGATGTCACTGCATTCGTCATATTATTTTTCATTTTGAAATCTATTCACTTATTCTTCAGAACAAGTCTCATCCTTCTTTGCTTGTAGCCGATTATGTATGTGATCTTTCCTACAAGTCAAATGCATTTGTATGGTTAGAAACATTTCATAAGGAATATTCATACTGGAAAATTCTTATGCATAAATATATGATCATGCAACTACTTTAGCCAATACAACATTCATCCATATCTCATGGAAACGTTTCTAGATGCCTTCCATCTGTACCAGGACAACATTGAGATTGTGCACTAGTCCAATATGTCAGCAAAGAGGTTTCATTCTAGATAAGTAGCAATGGAGATTTGTATAGTACCATGAGATACTTACCCATTACATGCATATTGGTAGTATACTGTCATTAATGCAAACATTCTATCCTACATAATACATTAACAAATGCATAACAATTTAATATCATGAAATGACAATTGAATACTTATCTTTATTTGTTTCGTGGGTAGACTCCTTCTTGAGCCTTCAGCTTTATCATCTTCTTCATTCATAATAGCATCGTTTCTTATCCAAATGCTAAGGTGGATAAGAGGTTCTTCAAGAGTTGAGTTCTTCATATTCCTCATTGCTTGAGGGATCTTCTTTGGATGGTGAGAGTTTGATCTTCAGTTGCTCTCATCTTATTTTCTCTTGTTATTAGTTGAGCTTCTTCTTGTGTGTGTTCTTCCCAGAGTCTTGCTGAAAGTAATCCCTTCCTTCTAGCACACATTCTTCGAATGAATGAATCCCATGATCCTGGGAGGCCATTCAAGGTGGCTATCACCACTTTTGCATTCTCCACTTCTTCTTCTACTACTACAAGTTGTTCTTTGATTTGAGATATGACTGTATGGTCTCTGCATTCTGGATCTTCACATTCTTCAACTGGTTTCTTAAGGTCATATTCTAATTTATGTTCTTCCCTTAAAATAGCTTGGTCAAGGAATCAAACATCTTTGGTGTCTTTAGGGAAGACACTTGTGGTACAGTGTGATCCATGATTGAATCAACAATGATCTTCTTGGCCTTGACCAAGTTCTTCTAGTGTAAGGATTTTAGCCTCATCTGCCTCTAGAATTGGAACCTATTCTACTCATGTAGGTGTCCAATTCATTTTCTTCAGAGAGATCAAATACATCCATGCTTGGAAGTTGTCAAATTCACCAAGCTTATCATCAAGTTTATGTGATAGATCACTTTGAAATGAGAACCTCAAAGGAAAATAGCAAAAGATTAGATCTTACTGATTTGAGGTGTCCGTCCTAGTTCCAGAGGTGGCTGATCTAGGGTTTGTTAGAAAAACCCTAATTTTCAAAACTTTGAATATTTCAGATCTAATTGGATAGAAATATAGATCTCTTCATGTTGATATGTCCAATGTACTCCTTTTCTGAAAACAATGGAGGGAAGCTTTCAGAATAGAAAGCCCTAGTTTTCCAATTTCTTCTGCAGAAATGTCTGTTGTTGTTTCTATGGTATATCCGAAATTAATGCTCCTCAATATCTGAAACTTCGTACTGAGATAGCCTCACATGTCCCTGATCGAACACCACATGTTTCATTAGAATTTATTTCACCAATTTGGACTTATGATCATTTTCCTAAGATGACTTGTTACAAGACTGTTCAGAACAGTGAAGTTGTATAGACTTCCATGTGTCATTGGTTCATCATCTGAGTCTAAAATGTAGACCACAAAAATTAAAGTCCATTCCCTTTATGGAACATCTTCAAGAATTTCATTTGGACCTTTGTATCCCAAGATATAGCAATTCTCCCCAGGTGTCCTGTTTAGGGATGAATTCTGGAAGAGGCTAGAACCCTAACTTGGAGGGATCATATATCTCAGAATATAAAGAATCTGAGGCTAAATTTTGGACACAATGTAATCAATCTTTTATCTTCGGCCTCTGCAATTTTCAACTCCTTATCCTTCGCCAATCTCGGGATATAGAGAATGTACCAAAACTTAGCATTTTTAGTATTTAGGGTTTTTTCTAGCTCAGGGTCAAACTAGGGTTTGACTTTCCTGAAGTTTCAATCAACCACAAATCTTGACCCAGGTCTCTAAAATTTGATTTTGATGAGGAGAGTAATCCTATGCTAGGCTCACTCATAAATTCCTCTTCTGCAGAAAGCCCTAATTTCCCGCACCAAAACTAAAAATGCTCGGAATGGAATTCTGCTTCGACAGAAAGATGTGCCCTTCAATGAAGAGTCATCCTAGCATACTTTTGTTGATGGATTGTGGAGAGAGACCCAAAAATTAATAAGCCCTAAATTTTGCAGCTGCACAATGTCTTCTTCTCAGGTTAGCTCTGATACCATGTTAGATTTTTATCATTAAGCTAGCATTATATTAGGATCTTTAACTGAGAGAATAATAAGCACAGCAATCAAACAAAAGAGACAATGAACACAGTGTTTATCCTCGGGGAAACCATAAATGGTGAAAACACCGCAACTTCCTCAGAGATAAAATCAGCACCAAAAGTAAAACCTAAAAACATAAATATGATCTCCTGACAGCAGTAGTATCTCTCTTGTCCTAGCAACTTCTCTCTCTCACTCATGCACCCCAATGAGTGAGTGTGTGTGTGATAAATAGAGAGGCTCACTCTCTATTTATATTCTTTCATTCACTTGAAACCCAATCCAACATGTCGGCCTCACTTAACAATTACTTACTAGAGCCGACATCTCTAGGAGTGTCTAATAACCCTAGTGCCCCACAACGTGTGGGGAATTTTTCTCCTCTGACCAACAAGGAGGTTTATCCTTAACACAATGGTGGGGACTATTGCCCCGACTTACAATGACTCACCAAGGCTCGACTTCTCTAGGATATTCTAATAACCCTAGGGCCCCACCACTACGGGGACTTTAACCCTTGACCAATAGGAGGGTTACCCACAATGACTTGACATGATTTATTACATTATAGGAACTTCCCAAAATAAACATCGAGGTATGACATGACTCAATTACATTACAGACACATCCCGAAATAAACATCGAGGTACAATACATAAGATATACAGATGAATACATTCCGAAGTTACAATTACATCAACACATCTTCATCATATTCATCGTCATCATCATCACCATCATCATCATATATATATTCGTCATCATCATCATAACTATCATCATCATCATCATAATCACCATCATTGTTATCTTCATCATCATCGTCGTTGTCATCATTGTCATCATCATCATCAACATCACACATCATCATCTTCATCATCATCATCATCATCATAATCATCATCATCATCATCATCATCATATATAATCATCATCATCATTATAATTACCATCATCATCATCTTCATCATCATCATCATCATCATCGTCATATTCATCATCATGCCCATCATCGTCATCATCATCATCATCATCGTCATCCTCATCAGCATAATCATCACCATCATCATCATCGTTAGCATGATCATCATTATCCTCATGATCATTGTCATCATCATCATCATTGTCATCGTCGTCATCATCATCGTCGTCATCGTCATCATCTTCATCATATTCATCGCCATCATCATCATCATCTTATTATCATCATCATCGTCCTCATCATCATCATCGTCGTCATCATCATCATCATCATCATCATAGACCTATTCTTTTATCTTATTTTTTTTAAAAGAGTTACAGCTGACATCATCCCTATCATCATCATCATATATAATCATCATCATGATCATAATCATCATCATTATCATCATAATCATCATCATCATAATCACCATCATCATCATCTTCATCATCGTCGTCGTCGTCATCATCATCATCATCGTCATTGACATCACACATGATCATCTTCATCATCATCATCATCATCATAATCATCATCATCATCATATGTAATCATCATCATCATCATCGTCATCCTCATCAACATAATCATCACCATCATCATCATCTTCATCATCATCGTTATCCTCCTGATCATCATCTTCATCGGCATCATTGTCATCGTCGTCATCATCATCATCATCATCATCATCATCTTCATCATCACCATCATCATTATCTAGTTCATCATCATCGTCACCATCATCATTATCTAGTTCATCATCATCGTCATCCTCATCATCCTCGTCATCATTGTCATCATCATTATAATCATCATCATCATCATCAAGATCATCATCATCATCATTATCATGAACATGATCATCATTATCATCATCATCATCATCAAGAAAGTCATCATGAATTTCATCATCATCTTTGTCAACAGAATCATCATCTTCATCATCATCGTTATCCCCATGATCATCGTCATCATCATCATCCTCGTCTTCATCATCATCGTCATCATCATCATCGTCAACCTCATGATGATGATAATTATCATCAACATCATCATCGTCATCATCATCATTGTCGTCACCATCAATGTCATCATCATCATCATCATAATCATCATCATCACGATAATCATCATCATCATCGACATCATCATCATCATCATTGTCATCGTCGTCATCAACATCATAATCATCATCATCACCATCATCATCATCATCATCATCATCATAATCATCATAATCACCAACATCATCATCATCGTCATCATCACACATCATCATCTTCATCATCATCATCATCATCATCATCATCGTTGTCATCATCATAATCATCATCATCGTCATCTTCATGATCATCAAAGCTAAGGGACATGAGTTTGGTAATTATTTCACTTTATTTGGTTGATATTTTTAAATATCCCCATCTTTATGTGTTTTCACAAACCGTCAAATTAAATAGGAATATTTTTGTTGCAAGAGAAGATAAGAATAATAGAGTAATATGATGACTTATAATAATTATAATAGTTTTTAAGATATGATTTTATAATATTATAATGGAAAGCATTGAACTCGAACTTTTTGTGTAGCTAGGTTCTACCCTAGTTTTCAGTAGCTGACTCACATGCTCAACTTTTCAATCATCCTTCAAAGATCTATTTTCATTTATCCAAGATAGGGATGTGTCGTTATGTATATGGTTCTCCCCTCATTAATGTGAAGGTTCATTATTCAAGTTAGGATGTTTTTCTTCCTCTTAGGTTTGCATCGCTCTATTGAACATATATTTGGGACCAATAGTTCTATAAGTTGAGGAATCTATTAGAGATAAGAAGTCTTTCAAGGATACAAATAATTCCTTTCCTTTTATTGGCTATATTCAACAATTTCTTTCTCATCACTTTTTGATTGAAAGGTTTTCCACTATTATGCAATTGTTTTGAAAATGAATATTTGAAGTAAACTAAGTTTTACTTATTCTTAATGTTTGTGGATTACAAAACAAGTATCTTTGAAGTATGGTAAGTTTTACTTATTTTTAATGTTGGTGAAAAGTTCATATCACTATCTGTATGTGGATATGTGTAGAAATTAACCTTCATATCACTACCTATATATGGATGATGATAACATAATATATAATAAAAAACATAATAAAAATAAAATACATATTATATAAAATAATAAAAATAAAATACAATAATAATAAATAATATATAATAAAAAAACATAGTCTTTTTCGACATTGGCGTGACACATTTTGGACAATTCTATGCAATTTGGACATTTTTATGATTTTTTGCTCCTGTGTCATTTCGTGTGACTCATGGTTGAGAAGTGGAGCTCAAGGTTGAGAATTGGAGCTTAGGGTTCAGAATTGGAGCTCATAGTTGAGAATTGAAGCTCAGGGTTTTTATTTTGAGCTCAAGGTTCCAGCCATTTGGGGCTCACGGTTCACGTTTGGAGCTCATGGCTCAACGGGTAAGCATCACCTCATTTTTTGGGGCATGCTGTGACAGGGGTGTTTGGGAATGCAACCAATTCAGGGTTTTAGATTGGATGGGCATGCAACTGGTTCCGGGTTTTAGTTTTTTGGGCATGTTATGATGTTTGATTTGTATTTGTGGGAAAACATCTACAACCACATCAATTCCAAACTAAAATTTTAGCTTCCCTAGATTGCCACATTACATTACGATATATGAGAGCTAGGGGCAACATTATCTCTTGGCTCACCATAGAATTATCTCTTGGCTCACCGTATCCCACCCATCATCGGAGCTGCAAGGGATTAGGGAGCAGTTCTATGTGAATACTCTACCTGAATAGAGCAGTGGTTTAGCTTTAGAAATAGTTCCCACCCTTTATTGCGCACCAAGGTTTTGTTACAAAAATTAGAAACATGACTTAAATGAGATGAATCCCCCATCCCTATATGGTTATAAAGGGTTTGTCATTGTTGGAATGAACTTCATTAACCACTCTGTTTCCAAAATTGAACTAACTCAGTTTATGGATGATTTGATTTGTTTTCGTGTCATTTAAAACATCCATGTCTATATGTATTTGAGCTATGCATCAAATTGAATGGATAGCCTATACAATAGGGGGTTGTCCACTGGACAGGGGAAACACGCGGATTACCAACATGAGGGAAAGCCAACAAGTTTTGTTTGGTCTTATTAGCTCCTTAATTTTTTATTTTTAGAATAACATTTGTTTGGATGATGTGATGAGAGATGCAAGACATTTGGTTAGAGAAGGAGAGGAGATAACAGGCAGTCCATCAAGCCAAACAATGAAGAAAGACAATGGATATATAGGTTTTTGATTGGAACTCCCCACCATTAAGAGAAGAAATATTTTGTAAAGGTTTAGGCCTGGAAAAGGGTTGTTGGTACTGTTATTAATGATGTTCTTATAGTTGATAGCTAGTATAATATGGTTAAATAGTAGAGGGGTGTTGCAGTTGCTTGAATTGTAAGGCTTTTGGGATAATAGTGGATAGTCATTATTGTAATATAATCTGTACTAGACTTGTTATATTTATGTTATGATGATGCATTGTATTATGAAGAAAATTAATGGAATGAGACCCCATTCCAAATATTTGGTCTGTTCCTTTTATATGCAAAATATGTGTTGCAAACTATGCAAACTATGACGTGGTATGAGAATGAGTTGGAGTTGAATGAATGGGGACTTCCATAAGTAAGTAAAGGAACCCTATACGGTTATTAGAGGAAATTTCAAGTCAAAATGGGCCTTTCAACTTTAACTCAAATTCCATGTCATCATGTGTTAGCCAATGAAATTGCTTTAAATTTGAAATACCGTATAGGTCTTAAACACATTTTTAATATAAATTTGGGGATAGGTATCATAAAAAAACTACTTTTTTGTTTGTATTTTCGACATATCTCCCCGTGTGTTTACTCAAATTTCGATCAGGAGAGCTCATTGGATGCAGAATTAAATTGCACATCCAACGAGTACCCACATAACATACTTTTAACGGACCCCGCTACCCCAAAAATAAGAAATACCTGAAAAATGTGATGATGACATCATCATCACATTTCTTCGGGTATTTCTTGTGTTTGGGGTAGCGGGGTCTGTCAAAAGTATGCCCAGTGTGTACTCGTTGGATGTGGAATTTAATTCCGCATCCAACAAGCTGTCCTGATCAAAATTTGAGTAAAAACATGGGGAGATATGTCGAAAATACAAACAAAAAAGTAGTTTTTTTCTTTTCTTCCTCCAAAATTAATAAATATTATTTTATTATTTTAACTATTATTTTATTAATTTTTTTTAGGAGGTCCATTTTGAGTTGACATTTCCTCTAATGGGAGAAAACGTTGGTCATGATGTCCATGTTGCATTACAATCATATATAATTTAGTGTCGTGTGATGCTTTGGGTTAGACCTTCCCCTCTCCAAGCATTGAATATGCCAATGTTTGGACTATAATAGACAACCTTTGTTGGACACTAATGAAAACTCGTGTATGAGTTTGAGCCAACATTTACATCCACTCTACAGGATCTCCAAAGATCTAACATCATTATTTGTCCATTATTATAAAGGAGATGTACTAGAATATTTTCCTTGACTTGTTGATTTCACTGTTAAGTTGAATCTAAATGATAAATAGAGAGGAGCACTAAGAAAGCTACAACACTTTCTAGGAAATAGAATGAGCAGAGATATACTGATCTTAGTTCTTGGAGATCCTCTAGAGTGGATGCTTGGTTTCTCTATAGGTTCCAAATATTTAGGTTCCTCATTAGATGCTTCACTATATGAATCATATATGGGGTCCCCAAAATTATGATTATTGATTTCAAATATAACATCCAACTCTTCATAAAATGGATAAATGCATGCATTTTCCATGTCATCATCAAACAAGGGTTTTCCTTCAAAATATTCCTCATCAGAATCTCAACAATATGGACCATCTAATTCATATTCTTGGGATGAGTTAATATAAGAGGAGAATGGGTTCTTTCATAAATAGGGCCTTCTTTAAAGGAATATTCATGGATTTTTTCAAGGTCTTGATTTTGTGGAGGGTAAATTGGATCCTCAACAGATTCCTCATCAAGAATAGGATCCCATATCTTGTATAACAACTTGAGAATATATACAATTGAGTATACACCCTTAGTAGGAATCCATATATACCAATTTCTTATGTCACGTTTTTGCAAGTTAAGATATATATTGAACATATTCATCTTAATATCCTTAGAGCCACATTCAACCTTGGAAGAGATTCAATATGTAATTCCACATGATACCTAGCAGATTCCTATTTCCCATGGTATTTCATAATGCATTCCTCCCATCTATCATTATGAAATTGATTACGATACCCCAAGATGTCCAAGAAAACCATTAGAATATTCTATGAAGTGCTGGGTTATGCACTATAGAGTAGCGCTAAAGAGGTTAAAACATCCACTCTATAGGATCTCCAAGAACTAACAGAATTATTTGTCTATTACTATAAAGAAGATGTACTAGAAGATTTTCCTAGACTTGTTGATTTCACCGTTAAGTTGAACCTAAATGATAAACAGAGAGGAGCACTAAGCAAGCTACAACACTTTGTAGGAAATCAAATGAGTAGAGATATAATGTCTACAACAGTCTGCATACATCCATAAGTTTAATTATGTTAGTTCTTGAAGATCTTGTAGAGTTGATGCTTGGTTTTTCTATTGGTTGCTTCTTGGATTTTATAATTTTTTGTAAAGTACTGTACTTTCTCAATAGAATCCTTTAAGTTTTCATCAATAGAATTTAAACATGTAGAATTCAATAGAAGTCACAACATCCTTTTGAAGCCTAATATACATAATTCCGTGGACATTTTTGGAGATAATTTTGCACACTTTTAAATGGATAATAGCATGTTAATGATAATTCTAGGCAGTGATAAAAATCATAAAATAGAAGTAAAATGTCACCCTGAGCACTTTTAATCCTGGAAAATGATTAATCATTTTAGGTGTGTCTAGATAGTCCATCCACCCTCTGCCGCAAGTCACTGGCTCAAATTAATTCTCAACAAACCACAAAAAAAT
The DNA here is from genome assembly GCA_001517045.1 of Pseudotsuga menziesii. Lineage (NCBI taxonomy): Eukaryota > Viridiplantae > Streptophyta > Pinopsida > Pinales > Pinaceae > Pseudotsuga > Pseudotsuga menziesii. The sequence continues at coordinate 220,477 of LPNX010860692.1, read as the reverse complement.
TAATTTTGGGTGCAATCTCAGCATAAATAACATCATTCCTCAGTTTGTTGCAACCGTGGAGAAGGATCCCTATGCATAAAAAAGGGACTATTGTGCACATTTAGGCAAATTGGAGCTGCATATAATAATGAACCTGCATGTAAGGTGATGAGAAGCAATTGAAGGCTACCCTAATTAAGTCAGTCTTTCAACAATATACCTCAGGTAGGTCAGATCATTGATGTATCTCAAGATACTGTCAACAACAACAACATCCACCTTCAACGCTATAAAAAAGAATGGCAACCTTGTTTCAATAGTGAAAAAAAAGTAGGTCGGATTTATTATTTTATTATGAAAGAAGGTAGGTCAGATTGATGGTTGTACTCCTAAATTTTGTTCAAGATGTTAATCCAACAAAATGGCCATTTTGATTTTTCCACCACTTAATTTAGGTTTCTTCCCCTCGGCCTTTGAATTTTTTTTGATGCAATTTATGTAACTTCGATTATTCAAATTCATGATATATCAATCCTTGGGCATACACATTTTGTATGTACCTCAAATGATATATGGATTGTGCAATAAACATGGCCAAATATCCTGATTCGACCGTGAGGTGCTTAATATCCTTAGGGCCACATTCAACTTTTGAAGAGATTCAATATGTAATTCAACATGAAACATAGCAGATTGCTATTTCCCATGGAATTTCAGAATGCAATCCTCCCATATATCATTATGAAATTGATTAGGATACCCCTTTATGTCCAAGAAAACCATTAGAATCTTCTTTGAAGTGTTGCGTTATGCACTACAGAGTAGCACTGAAGAGGTCAAAACATCCACTCTACAGGATCTCTAGAGAACTAACATCATTGTTTGTCCATTACTATAAAGGAGATGTACTATAATATTTTCCTAGACTTGTTGATTTCACCGTTAAGTTGAACCTAAATGATAAGGAAATCGAATGAGTAGAGATATAATGATGTTAGTTCTTGGAAATCCTGTAGAGTGGATGCTTAGTTTCTCTATAGGTTCCTGATTAGATGCTTCACTATATGAATCCTATATGGGGTCCCCAAAACTATGAATATTGATTTCAAATATAACATTCAACTCTTCATGAAATGGATAAATGCATGCATTTTCCATCTCATCATCAAACAAGGGTTTTCCTACAAAATATTTCTCATCAGAATCTCAACAATGGACCTTCTAATTCAGATTCTTAGGATGAGGTAATATAACATGAGAATGGGTTCTTTCATAAATAGGGCCTTCTTCGAAGGAATATTCATGGAGTTTTACCAGGGCTTGATTTTGTGGAGGGTAAACTGGATCCTCAACAGATTCCTCATCAAGAATAGGATCCCATATCTTGTATAAGAACTTGAGAATATATACAATTGAGTATACACCCTTACTAGGAATCCATATATACTAATTTCTTATGTCACATTTTCGCAAGTTAAGATATATATTGAACATATTCATATTAATATCCTCAGGGCCACATTCAACATTGGAAGAGATTCAATATGTAATTCCACATGATACCTAGCAGATTCCTATTGCCCATGGAATTTTGAAATGCATGCCTCCCATCTATCATTATGAAATTGATTAGGATAATAGCCCAAGATGTCCAAGAAAACCATTAGAATCGTCTCTGAAGTGTTGGGTTATGCACTACAGAGTAGCATTGAAGAGGTTAAAAAATCCACTCTACAGGATCTCCAAGAACTAACATAATTATTTGTCCAGTACTATAAATAATATGTACTAGAATATTTGCCTAGACTTGTTGATTTCACCGTTAATTTGAACCTAAATGGTAAATAGAGAGGATTACTAAGAAAGCTACAACACTTTGTAGGAAATCGAATGAGTAGATATATCATGTCTGCAGTAGTCTGCATACATCCACCAGTTTAATTATGTTAGTTCTTGAAGATCCTGTAGAGTGGATTCTTGGTTGCTCTATCGGTTGCTTCTTGGAATTTAATTTTTTTGGTCAAGTATTGTACTTTCTCAGCAAAATCCTTTAAGTTTTCATCAATATAATTCAGACATGTAGAATTCAATATAATTCACAACATCTTTTTGAAGCATAATATACAAAATTCCATGGACCTTTTCAGAGATAATTTTACACACTTTTAAATGGATAACAACATGTTAATGATAATTCTAGGCAATGATAAAAATCATAAGACGTAAGTAAAACTTTACCTTGAGCACTTTTAATCCTGGGAAATGATTAAGCATTTCATGTGTGTATGGACAGTCCATCCACCCTCTGCCCTAAGTCAGTGCCTCAAATTAATTCTCAACAAACCACAAAAAAATTAATTTTGGGTGCAATCTCAGCTTAAATAATATCACTCCTGGGTTTGTTGCAACCGTGGAGAAGGCACCCCAGGCATAAAAAAGAGACTACTGTGCACATTTAGACAAATTGGAACTACATATAATGATGAACCTGCATGTAAGGTGATGAGAAGCAATTGGAGGCTACCCTAATCAATTCATTCCTTCAACAACATGCCTCAGGTAGGTCAGATCATTGATGTATCTCAAGATACTGTCAACAACAATAACATCCACCTTCAACGCTGTCACAAAGAATGGAAACCTTGTTTCAATAGTGAAAAAAAGGTAGTTCTGATTGATTCTCTTATTATGAAAGAAGGTAGGTCAGATTGATGGTTGTACTCCTAAAATTTGTTGAAGATGTTAATCCAACAAAATGCCCATTTTGATTTTTCCACCACTTAATTTATGGTTCTTCCCCTCGGGCTTTGAATTTTTTTGATGCAATTTATATAACTTCAATTCTTCAAATTCATGATATAGCAAGCCTTGGGCATACACATTTTGTATGTACCTCAAATGATATATGGATTGTGCAATAAACTTGGCCCAATATCCTGATTCAAACATGAGGTGATTAGTTCACTAGAAATTGGGTTAGGTAATACTTGGCCATTAATGGACAATCATGAATCTTATCATGTTTATGCTTTGGGTCTTGAAGAAAGTACTAGGTATTTTGATGTCCTCCATTTGTTATTTGAACATTTTATGTCAATTGTCACTGTGTATGATTTTTGTTTGCCCCTCTTACATTTAACATGAGAGGATGACCTTTGTGGTTTAGATAGTTGGTTAGCTTTAGAATTATTCCCTGGTGTGAGTGATCTTTAATGTTTCCTTGCCCTTTTTCCATCCCCTTGGTTTACAAAATCAAACTGTTCTCCATATGTTTGTAGAATATTTCTCTTGATTTCACTGAAGCTCCTAGTACATATAATAGATTTTTCTGTTGGTAGAGACTATTGAAGATTAAAAAGGTTTAATTTATCCCCATACAATTATAGTGAACCTATATGTGGTGTTGAAGAAGCTAACCTCGGCCTATTTGATGATGGAGTAGAGAAGGACAAATTCAAGCTTCTCTTCTTGAATCCTTTTGTATATGCTTAATAATCTCAACACAAACCAATTGATGCCTCTCTCAAAGAGTCTATAAGACTACAATTTGTTTCAAACCTCAAATTTGTGAAAATGACAACAATATCTGTCATAACCCCAATTTTTCACAAAAATTAAAACTTTTTGATGTAACATAAATTGTTTATAGTCGCAGTTTGTTAACTGCTAGAGGTTAACGGATAAATGAAACAGTTAACAAAATAATGATTAACTTAAACACATATAAGAAACAATTAACAAACTAATGATTAACTTAAACACATATAAATTAATACTATTTTACTTTTGATATGTGAAGTAAATAATCTGCATTCAGTTGTTTCTAGCTACACTAATAGTTTGATTTTGTCAAGTAGGTGAGAAGTTACTTTCTAACTAGGGCATAATTAGCGATTGCTAACTTATCTGTATTTCTGGATCTTACAGGCTTGACAGGTAAATTTTGAACCAATAAGAGTTTATTAAGGCGTTAATCTAGATATAATTCTTTTAGCATAAAAAAATATACTGCTAGAGTAAAAGTTTGCTTAATAGAATTCAAGGGTACTACAAGGTAAAGTAACGTTTCTTTCACATGTTTTGCAATTGTGAAAGTACTTTAAAATTCATGTCATAAAGATCGATACTTTGCCTTACTGATTGTGTTTTATCAGAATGACTGCTATTTTAGATAAATCTTCTTCCATCTATATGTTATGTTATTTCCAGTTCTTCATAGAGCTCATAATTTAGTGTACCAACACTTATAGTGAAATAAGAGTTTTCTGCTATTGTTATTTCTAAAATTTAAAACACTGCTTAAGTATGGAACAGACCTAAGGCCTTTCAAGAAACAAGCTTATATAGAATTCCTAGCTTTACCTTTAAATAAGTTTCACTAGCGGAAGTTTATCAGCTTATTATTACATTGTATTTATAAATGATCAATTGCCTAAATGTCGTCAAGTTGTGATTCTAACTTCCAAAATTATTCATGACAAAAGTAATGCGACGAAAATACATTATCATATTATTTATTTATAAACAATAGTGATGCTATGTGTATTCTTAAATAGCTTTAATATCTTTTACTACCAAGGCTAATCTAGCCTTGATTTGATTCGTTTGGAGCTTTGGTTACTTATGGAAACCAAACGATTACAACTTCCATGAAGTTTATCTTGCTTTTAGTACTATAGACTTCATACAAAAGTAAGAATTTATTCTAGAGTGTAATTACTTTTTATATACACAATGTTGATTTATAAACTAGATTCTTACTATTAGTCTTACATAAAAACTAGTTCTAACATCATTGTCTTGCTATATAATACTTGAATAAATTATTATTATTGGACTAATGTCTGAAGGTCAAGGGAATATACCCTAATATGGATCTTTCCATAGTGGTTATTTTACCATCGAATTATTTCATTGTTTACATATAACAAGGGTTATCAATATCATAAAGATCTCACTGTTCAAAATAGTTTGACTTAATGTTTATCATTGATACATTATGTTTTTTACTTTGTATATCATATTATCATTGTGATCATTGTATAGACTATTAACAATAATTTGATTCCCAACAATGCAATGAAGACTATACAACTCGACCCACTCTAGACTGAATAAATTTGTGGGAACGTGGAACACCCACCACCGTGCATTGCATAACTTATAAGCTCACCACGCAACCCTACTTCTTATTTTTCATCGAGGGTTTTGGTCATTGCACTGTCTGTTTTACGATGGCCATGAGGGCTCACTTTTGCTCATCTCTAGCTCCATTGTCTGTGTATATAAAGGTGTTGTCACTCTAGTGTGTGGTTTTAAAGACTCACAGTTCGCACTTGGTTTTTCCTTCTGCATGCAATACTTTGTTGTGCGTGTACTTGTTCTCTGTCAGTAGTCTCTAGTGTTGTTTCCTTTCATGGCCATTGCTAAAGCTTACTCGTACTCCAGTTGTCGGTGTAGATGTATTGTGAGCCTCGTCGCCTTTGTTATTGGTGAGCACGAGGGATGTGTTGCTCGAGGTGTGGGATGAAATCCTCCTTGTATTCCAAATATTTCTCTTCCAGGTAAAGAAAATTCGTATTACAAAAGTTATAAGGTTTAAAAAATTACAGTTACAGTTATAAACTCAGTTTCTAATCAAGATTTTGGTTTCCACTTACGGGTGATGGTTCTCCTTTTCATTTGGAAGAAACCTCTCCATGTTTGGATTGGCATCAAGTCCTATGGGTAAGCCCTGGTTACAATGTGGCAACTCCTGCTTGTACAAACTAAGGGGAAAAAATGGTTTCAGTTGGAAAGAAGTTACAAACTTGGTTCCTCCGTGGGGCGGTTCCATCTTTAGGGAGTAATTTATTTTTAAGGATATCATCTAGTTTGGAGTTGAGGGTTGCCTTTGAAACAACTTTATGAAATTTCTTACTGGGGTCTTTGTTCAGTTTGCGATAACTACCACAGGCGAGGTGTTCTAGCATTTTCTTATTGTAATCTTCCATGTCCAACACAACAGTCACATTACCCTTGTCTTCTTTGCTGATCTTGATATCCTGGTTGCGTCTCAGGTTCTTTAGCGTTGTTTTCTCATCACTGGAGATATTTGGTTTCGAGGGTTTGGCCTATCTTAGAATAACAGTGCATTCTTTTCTTGCTTCCTCCGCAATGCTTTCCGATAAATGTGTAACTGCATCCTCTATACTGCACATCAATTCTTTGGTCGGGATATTTGCTGAAGCAATTGCAAAATTGAGGCCATACTCCAGAACCCTAATTTCATTTTCGTTGAGAACAGTACAGGAGAGGATAACAATGTTGGACTTTTTCTGGTGTGTTCGTTTATCATGGCTGGGCTTCTACGCATTGTGTAGGGTGTGGAACTTTTGGTCTTGTTTGGCTGCAGATCGATTACGGTGGCTCTCACACCGCATGCAGATTGATGAGTCTATGGCGGTCCAAAGGATGGCGTTAATGGTGTTGGCAATTTTAATGTGCAGATGGCATGCCTTCTCAGACACATTTGCTGGAAAGCATTATGGAGGAAGCAAGACAAGAATGCGCTGTTATTCTAAGACAGGCCAAACCCCCGAAACCAAATATCTCCAGCGATGATAAAACAACGCTAAAGAACCTGAGATGCAACTAGGATATCAAGATCAACAAAGCAGACAAGGGTAATGCGACTGTTGTGTTGGACACAGAGGATTACAATAAGAAAATGCTAGAACACCTCACCTGTGGTAGTTATCACAAACTGAACAAAGACCCCAATAAGAAATTTCATAAAGTTGTTTCAAGGGCAATCCTCAACTCCAAACTAGATGATATCCTTAAAAAGAAATTACTCCCTAAAGAAGGAACCGCCCCACGGATCTATAGGCTTCCTAAAATTCACAAGAATGGTGTTCCCCTTCACCCGATCATCAATACAATAGGATCCCCATCCTACAAGCTGGCCAAATACCTAGATTTTCTTCTCAAACCTCTCGTTGGAAAAACTAATTCCTTTGTGAAAGATTCGACTAGTTGGGTGCATGAAATTTGCAACGATACCTTAGATGCTTCTGACATCCTTCTCAGTTTTGACGTAGTGTCCCTTTATACAAAAATTCCTATCAAAGATGCCATTGAAACTATTAGAAGCCTATCTGACGATAACATAGTTGAACTCGTTGAAGTTTGCTTAAATTCCGCTTTCTTTATATTCCGGAAAGATTTCTATGAACAAGTGGAAGGTGTAGCAATGGGTTCCCCCCTTTCCCAAATAGTGGCTAACCTTTACATGGAAATGTTTGAGAAACGTGCCCTAGAACTCTCCCCCTTCAAACCGAAAATATGGAAACATTACGTGGATGATACGGATGTGATATGGCCACACGGGCGAAACACCTCAGATCAATTTCTTCAACAACTTAATAACATGAATGACAATATTAAGTTCACTATGGAGATCGAAGAAGACAACAAACTACCTTTTCTCGACATCCCTATCTCAAGAAAGGAGGATGGTTCAATATCCTGCCAAGTCTATAGGAAGAAAACCCACACAGATAGATATCTACATGCCAACTCCCACCATTTCCCTCCTCAAAAAGTCAGAGTAATACATACCCTCGTGACAAGATCTTTGAGAGTTTCTGACAAAGAACACATCAAAGAAGAGATTGATCATCTAGCTGAAGTCTTTGAGGATAATGGTTACAGTATAGGACAATTTAGGAAGATAGTTTCTTCCTCTAAGAAACCTAGAAAGAAGAAGACCTTGGACAATAACAACAACCCCATGTTGAACAAGGTCTCCCTTCCTTACATTAAGGGTACCATAGATAGACTCGCCAAAACCCTAAAAAGACATAAAATCCAGGTTTTCTTCACCCCTCCCAACACCAATAGGAATTTTTTCGACTCCCTCAAAGATCCAATTGATCCAAGAGCCTACAAAGGGGTCTATTCCAGTCCATGTTCCTGCGGCATGTTATATATAGGAGAAACCGGGCGATCCATGGAGACTAGATTCAAAGAACACAACACAGACCTCAGACACGATAGACATAAGAAATCCGCCCTCGCCGAGCATGCACACCTTACTAAACACCACATTTGTCTTGAAGATGAAGAAGTCATCGCCAAAGAGGACAACCTAACCAAAAGGAAAATAAGAGAGAAGATTGAGATCAACCTCAATGAGAACTGCCTTAACCAAGACAATGGTGCCAGAATGAGTGATTCATGGAAACCTCTCCTTTGCTCCTTACAAACCAAAAAATGCCTTCAAATCAATACATAAGATTTGGTTTCCTTCCTCACCTTTCCCCTAAGCCCTCTTTGGACTTTTGAAACCTCTCAAAATTTTAAATTCTAAGGTATTTGTTGTTGCTCCTTTTTAAATTAAAATCCTTGGCCTTCTTTTAACTTGTCAACCACTACTCTTTCTAGGTTAAATCTAATAGTTCTAGTTTTTTAGGTTTAGGTTTAAAATTAAAAAAAAAAAATTAAATATTTAATTTTAAAATCTATAATTAAAAACTTTTAAAACTTTTAAATAAAAAATAAAAATAACAAAGTTAAATAATTATTTTTAAAATTTATAATTAAAAATTTTTAAAAATTTTTAAATAAAAATAAAAATAACAAATTTAAATAATTATTTTTAAAATTTATAATTAAATAATTTTTAAATTATTAAAGAAAAAAAAAATCTTTAGTGCCTCTTAGGATTACCCTTCTCTTCCTTTTCACCTTGTACCTTCTCCTTAAGAACCAACTATTTCTGGTTTTTAAAAATATTTTTGGTTTTGAAATTAATTTTATATTTTTAAAAACCTTTAACCCCCTTTTTGGTGAGAATAAAAACCCTCATGTTATTGCAACCTTTAAAATTAAAAGTTTTTAAATAACTTGCTTTAAAAATTTTAGATAAAATTTTTTTAGCACTTAATGTTTTTACAATTATTTTTATAATTTTCTCCTTTATAATAATTTTTCCTTCCCATTTAAAGGCTTTATAAATTTTCCTTAAAAACCTTAATATTTCAAAATTACATTTTAGTGTAAATTAAAAATTTTAACAAAATGAAATTTTTTTTAAGAGTTACAAAACCGACCTTTCTAAAAACCTTTCTCACCTAAAACCTACCTATCCATATTTAACTGTTCGAGCATCTTACACATTTCCTCACGCTTCTAATTGTCTCCTGATGATGATCCCAGAGTAGGGGTCGAAACGTCGAGATCTCCAATTTTTGAACGCAGCTTCTCTTCACTCAATTTGCTACTACGTAGATGACCGTCCTCAAACAGGTTGAATCCCTCCATGGAAGGGATGTCCTGAACGACTTGAAGCACTTGGAAACAACTTAGATTAATATTTCCCAGAAATCTACTAATATCGAATTCTTAAAAAGATGCCAAGATAATGAAATCATCCCGCAATTTGCCGTTGTGAAGCACCGCCTTAATACCTATAGAAATCATTCATTGTTTAAACATTTCAGCATATCACTGATCAGATCAGAAATAAAGAAGTTTAGGGTTGAAATCCACTCCCTGTCCGAAAAGGCATGCCGTCTGCACATTAAACTTGCCAACACCATTAACGCTAGCCTTTGGAACGCCGTAGACTCAACAATCTGCATGCAGTGTGAAAGCCACCGTAATCGATCTGTAGCCAAACAAGACCGAAAGTTCCACGCCCTACATAATGAGCAGAAGCCCAGCCATGATAAACGAACACACCAGAAAAAGTCCAACGTTGTTAACCTCTCCTTTACTGTTCTCAATGAAAACAAAATTAGGGTTCTGGAGTACGGCCTCAATTTTGCAATTGCTCCGGCAAATATCCCGACCAAAGAATTGATGTGCAGTATAGAGGACGCGGTTACACATTTTTTGGAAAGCATTGTGGAGGAATCAAGACAGGAATGCGCTGTTATTCTAAGACAGGCCAAACCCCTGAAACCAAATATCTCCAGGGATGAGAAAATAGCTCTAAAGAACCTGAGACGCAACCAGGATATCAAGATCAGCAAAGCAGACAAGGGAAATGCGACTGTTGTGTTGGAAATGGAGGATGACAATAAGAAAATGCTAGAACACCTTGCCTATGGTAGTTATCACAAACTGAACAAAGACCCCAGTAAGAAATTTCATAAAGCTGTTTCAAAGGAAATCCTCAACTCCAAACTAGATGATATCCTTAAAAAGAAATTACTCCCTAAAGAAGGAACTGCCCCACGGATCTATGGGCTTCCTAAAATTCACAAGAATTGTGTTCCCCTTCACTCGATCATCAATACAATAGGATCCCCCTCCTACAAGCTGGCCAAATACCTAGCTTTTCTTCTCAAACCTCTCGTTGGAAAAACTAATTCCTTTGTGAAAGATTCGACTAGTTGGGTGCATGAAATTTGCAACGATACCTTAGATGCTTCTGACATCCTTGCCAGTTTTTACATAGTGTCCCTTTATACAGAAATTCCTGTCAAAGATGCCATTGAAACTATTAGAATCCTATATGATGATAACACAGCTGAACTCGTTGAAGTTTTCTTAAATTCCACTTTCTTTACATTCCGGAAATATTTCTATGAACAAGTGGAAGGCGTAGCAATGGGTTCCCCCATTTCCCCAATAGTGGCTAACCTTTACATGGAAATGTTTGAGAAACGTGCCCTGGAACTCTTCCCCCTCAAACCGAAAAGATTGAAACGTTACGTCAATGATACAGATGTGATATGGCCACACGGGAGAAACACCTTAGATCAATTTCTTCAACACCTTAATAACCTAAACGACAATATTAAGTTCACTATGGAGATCGAAGAAGACAACAAACTACCATTTCTCGACGTCCTTATCTCAGGAAAGGAGGATGGTTCAATATCCCACCAAGTCTATAGGAAGAAAACCCATACGGATAGATATCTACATGCCAACTCCCACCATTTCCCTCCTCAAAAAGTCGGAGTAATACATACCCTCGTGACAAGAGCTTTGAGAGTTTCTGACAATGGACACATCAAAGAAGAGATTGATCATCTAGCTAAAGTCTTTGAGGATAACGGTTACAGTATAGGACAATTTAGGAAGATAGTTTCCTCCTCTAAGAAATCTAGAAAGAAGAAGACCTTGGACAATAACGACGACCCCATGTTGAACAAGGTCTCCCTTGCTTACATTAAGGGTACCACAGATAGACTCACCAAAATCCTAAAAAGACATAAAATCCAAGTTTTCTTCACCCCTCCCAACACCATTAGGAATTTTGTCCACTCTCTCAAAGATCCAATTGATCCAATAGCCTACAAAGGGGTCTATTCCATTCCATGTTCCTGCGGCATGTTATATATAGGAGAAACTGAGCGATTCTTGGAGACTAGATTCAAAGAACACAGAGCAGACCTCAGACATCATAGACATAAGAAATCCGCCTTCGCCGAGCATGCGCACCTTACTAAACACCACATTTGTCTTGAATATGCAGAATTCATCGCCAGAGAGGACAACCTAACCAAAAAGAAAATAAGAGAGAAGATTGAGATCAACCTCAACGAGAACTACCTTAACCGAGACGATGGTGCCAGAATCAATGATTCCTAGAAACCTCTCCTTTGCTCCTTACAAACCAAAAAATGTCTTCAAATCAATACATAAGATTTGGTTTCCTTCCTCACCTTTCCCCTAAGCCCTCTTTGGACTTTTGAAACCTCTCAAAATTTTAAATTCTAAGGTATTTCTTCTTGCTCCTTTTTAAATTAAAATCCTTGGCCTTGTTTTAACTTGTCGACCGCTCCTCTTTCTAGGTTAAATCTAATAGTTCTAGTTTTTTAGGTTTAGGTTTAAAATTTAAAAAAATAATAATTTTAAATATTTAATTTTAAAATTTATAATTAAAAACTTTTAAAACTTTTAAATAAAAAATAAAAAGAACAAAGTTAAATAATTATTTTTAAAATTTATAATTAATTTTTTTAAAAAACTTTTAAATAAAAATAACAAATTTAAATAATTATTTTTAAAATTTATAATTAAATACTTTTTAAATTATTAAAGAAAAATAACTTTTTCTTTAGTGCCTCTTAGGCTTACCCTTCTCTTCCTTTTCACCTTTACCTTCTCCTTAAGAACCAACTATTTTTGGTTTTTAGAAATATTTTTGGTTTTGAAAAAACTTTTATACTTTTAAAAACCTTTAACCCCATTTTGGTGAGAATAAAAACTCTCATGTTATTGCAACCTTTAAAATTAAAAGTTTTTAAATAACTTGCTTTAAAAATTTTAGATAAAATTTTTTTAGCACTTAATGTTTTTACAATTATTTTTATAATTTTCTTCTTTATAATAATTTTTCGTTCCCATTTAAAAGCTTTATAAATTTTTCTTAAAAACTTTAATATTTCAAAATTACATTTTAGTGCAAATTAAAATTTTTAACAAAATGAAAAAACTTTTTAGAGTTACAAAACCGACCTTTTTAAAAACCTTTCTCACCTAAAACCTACCTATCCATATTTAACTGTTCGGGCATCTTACACATTTCCTCACACTTCTAATTGTCTCCTGATGATGATACCAGAGTAGGGGTCGAAACGTCGAGATCTCCAATTTTCGAACGTAGCTCCTCTTCACTCAATGTTTATCCTGTTTAAATATTTTCTTTTCTTTAAATACAATAGTTTATACAAATACTGTAAGTTCTTATTATAAGGTTGTACTCAGTCAGTTTGTGTAATTTATAATATTAACTTACTTGTTCTAAAAAATACAAGCTAGGGTTTTCCTGAAATGAAACCCTTGTCTAAATAAGTTCTTCAGTTTATTAATAATTAAATTCTGCTTCTTGTTAATTTGGTTAAGTTATTATTACAGGTGTGTTGTGTAAATGTACATTTGTTTCCAAAAAGGACTGTACCAGTCTATAGTAGACTAATCGTTTATATTTATTATTACCCAAGTAGATGGTTTGCAGCTTAGATGCTTTTATTTATAATAGTTAAATAACTTGGTTAGGGTTTCGACCGTGAAGTTTTATATTTACAGGTATAAGCCTGTCTAATAATTATAAATAGTTTCTACATAGGTATTATGTAGTTTTATACTAGTTATTAATTATATTTTCATTGCTTTTATTTAATAAACTGTCTAGTAGAATTTACTGAGAGTTTTTGAATGATATAGCATAAATTCTGTAACTCAGTTTACTCTTTATAATCTAAGTACTTTAAAATTTAACCCTATTTGGTTTATAGTAAATAGTAGTTCTAGATTTAGTTGATATTGTTAGAGAATAAACTATGTGATTAGTAGCTTGTTTATTTACATAATTGTAAGTAATCCTTGTAACTCTAATGTCATTTTCTGCTACATTTCATTCAGTTACTATGTGAAAACAGAGAAGTATAAACATATCATAACACTATTTAACCTCCATAATATTTTAACATGAATAAAATTACTCTACCATCTGTAAATACACAATCTTATCTACTCAAACATCCTCTTATATTCTTAAACATTCTACTTGTGCTAGAGTACTACCTGGATTTCCAGGTGTGAAAAAACATAGACTAGAAATTATTTCTATTCTAACATATCACTTTTCTAATCAAGTTCATTTCTTCAATCATTTTAAAACACTGCTAGATTCTAACATTCTACAAACTAACTCTGTAACATTCACATATCAGTCCAAATCAGATTTATTTATTTATTACATTAAAACAAAATAATGTAGAACCTGTTTAGGATAGATGACAATAGCGTTAGGAGGCCTTTCCTCCCTACCAATCTCCTAGAGAGCGCTCAAACAATTCTTCCTTAGGACCCCCGAGCCTGTTCCTGGTCTTCTTGGCTGAGAACTGGTGGAGCATGCAAATCGTAGACTAGTTCAATAACTCAGTAAAACACCCTGCTCTCAGCAGTAAGATCTTTCAGCTAAAAACATGCACTAGATCACTCAGTAGTTATCCCCTCATACTCTTTCCACAATTCCCTTCCATTGAATTTATTTGAAGTACATTCATTTACCTGAATGATCACTTCTCTAGAATGAGTAGCCCCAGCTCTCTTCAATGGGATTTTTTATAAATATTTTCCAGGTCTTTTGGGTCATTTTTCATTAATTGAGCCACCTTCTCTTATTCCACTTTCTTGGGGAATCATGACCTCAATTGTAGGGAGGTTGCCACCTGCAACAGTTGGAAGTGGTTTGAGGATGCTGCCACATGTCAGTTTGCTCTCCACCCAATCTCCTCCACCAATTTGACCAGTAAACACTCTTTTAACAGCTCTCCTAAGCTGTTGTCTCCTCCTTTATTTATTTATAATTAAAATATTCAGAATTACATTAAATATCCTTGACTCTGATGAGCCATCAATTACAGCTTAGCAGAAAATTTAACATATTGTCCTCAAATAAAATCAAATAACATAATATTATTTTTTTTGCAAAATTGGGGCATGTGACATACACACCCCCTTAAAGCATAACATCGTCCTCAATGTTATTTATTCTTCATCCTCAAAATTCCCGTGGAACAGAATTGGATATGCATATCACATATTTCTTTCCAATTCCTAGGTGGCTTCCTCCAGACTAAGGTGCTTCCATTGCACCTTCACCTGACCAATGGTGTGGTTCCAAAGTGTGATCTCCCTCCACCCGAGGATACAGTCTGGTTCCACCAGAAAATATCCTTCTGGTTCCACCTGTACATCATTCTAGTTAACAACATGAGTAGCATCATGAACATATTTCTTTAATATAGAAATGTGAAAAACATTGTGTACTCTTAAATTTGGTGGTAATGCTAATTGATAAGCTACTTGTCCAATCTTGGACAATGTTTCAAATGGAACACAGTAACGAGGTGCTAGTTTTGCACAACTTCCCAATATCAGAGAGCTCTTTTTGGGCCTCACCTTGATGAACACATGTTCACCTACCTGAAACTCCTTTGGAGTTCTTTTAAAATCTGCTTGAATTTTCTGTCGATCCTGTGCAATTTTCAGATTGGCTTGTACCTACTTAACAATTTCTTCAATTTCCTTTAATAGTTCAGGACCTAATACTAATCTATCTACCATATTACTCCAAGAGATATGAGTATTAAATTTCCTTTCATACAAGATTTCGAAAGAACTGAATCTGGCTGACGCTTGATAATTATTATTATAAGCAAATTCTACCAGATGCAATTAATCCTCCCATTTACCTGGCTGGTCTTTCACATACATTCTTAGTAAATCTTCCAAGACTTGGTTTACTCTTTCAGTCTGTCCATCTATTTGAGGATGGAATGAAGTGCTCAAATTTAGCGTAGTGTTTAATCCTTTAAACAAAGATTTCCAAAAGTTACCTATAAATTTAGGATCTCTATCTGAGATTATAACTTTTGGTATTCCATGCAGTCGAAAAATTTGTTTTAGAAAGATATCAGCTATGTTTGCAGCTTTATATGTAGTTTTAATAGGTATAAAGTGGGTTTCTTTACTTAACTTATCAACCACTACCATGATAGAATCATTTAAATTCTGATTTTTTAGGCAGTCTAGTAACAAAATCGAGACTAATTATCTCCCATTTCCAGCTAGGAATGGGCAATGGCTGAAGTAATCCAACTGGCTGTTGATGTTCAGTTTTCACCTGTTGACATTCAAAACACCTAGCGATATACTCTGCTAATTCAGTCTTCATGTTTGGCCAAAAATATTCATTTCTTAGCAAAGTTATAGTCTTTTGATAACCTGGATTACCTGAGTATGGAGTTTTATGGATTTCATCCAAAATTAATAATTTAACTTTAGGTACATTTGGTACATACATTCAGTCTTTATACAGTAAATTTTTTTTTTTTGCATTCAAACTGTACCCTTTACTTAAGCTTTTTGTTGGATTTTCTTTCGTTTTAGCTTGTAAGTTTTGATAAATTTCATCTTGTTCTATTCCTGCTTTAAGCTGTTCATCCAAATCTATTGTATAAGTGCTGATAACTGCTGTGAAGTTCAGCCTTGCATTCCTACTTAATGCATCAGCAACTTTATTTCTTTACCTTTAATGTGCTGAATTTCAAAATCATACTCACTTAGAAAAGCTAGACATCTAGCTTTTCTGGTATTTAGATTAGGCCGATCTAACAGATATTTTAATCCTTTATTATCCGTCATTAAAATAAATTTTCTGCCAATTAGGTAATGATGCCACATCTTTAGATAATGTATATCAACATCTAATTCCAGATCATAAGTTGCATAATTCTTTTCATGAATTTTTAATTTCCTAGACTCATAGGCAATAACATGCCCTTGTTGAGTCAGAACACCGCCTAAACCATCATTCCAGGCGTCAGTGCACACTACAAATTATTTATTTGGATCAGCTATTTTTAAAATAGGTGCGTTGGTTAATAAAGTTTTTAACTTTTTAAAGCTATCCTCGCATTTCTTATTCTAATCAAATTTCTTTTTTTTCTTCTGCAAAGAAGTTATCGGATTCACGATTCTTGAAAGACCTTAAATGAACCTTCGGTAATAATCGGTAACTCCCATGGAGGATTGAACATCAGTTACATCCTTAGGAACCGACCAATCTTCGATCACTTTTACCTTTTCGAGATCCACCGAAATCCCTTCCTTAGTCACCACATGACCTAAATAGTGAATTTTATCTTTGAAGAAATCACATTTACTAAACTTTGCAAAGAGTTGATGATCTTGTAGCTCTTGCAAAACAATTTTTAAATGTTCTTTATGTTCTTCTTTAGTTTTTGAATAGATTAATATGCCGTCGATAAAAACGACCACAAACTTATCTAGATACCTATGCATAATGTTGTTCATTAAAGACATAAAAATAGATGGGGCATTAGTAGCCTGAATGGCATGATGACAAACTCGTAATGACCATATCAAGTTCTAAAAGTTGTTTTAAATATGTATTCATCTTTAATCCTAACTTGATGATATCTAGATCTTAAATCAATTTTCGAAAACATCGTGGCTCCACGTAGTTGATCAAACAGATCATCTATGTGAGGCAATGAGTATCTATTTTTAATATTCATCTTATTCAATTGATGGTAATATATGCAAAGTCGCATGGTTCTGTCCTTTTTCTTAAAGAAGATGACAGGTGCCCCTCAGGGAGACACACTAGGTCGAATATACTTTTTGTCAATAAGTTCTTTTAATTGTGACTTTAGTTCATTCAGTTCCAGTATGTTCATTCGAAAAGGGGACTTTGAGCTGGGTACTACACTAGGTACCATCTCAATGGTAAAATCTAGTTCCCTTTTCGGATGTAGTCCCGAAATTTATTTCGAAAATACATCAACATATTCTCTTAAGACTGGTATGTCTTCCAATTTTAATTTATCTGTCTTATTTAGATTTTCCTCATCAGTTATTGTTACTGCATAAGCTTTACAACCCTTCCTAACAGCTCTCTTAAGTTGCATAGCAGAAATTTGCCTTATGGTTTTTTTTCTAGGGATCCCCTTGACACTTATTGGTTTTCCATCATTATTTATACACGTAAAGGTTTTATCATAACAATTTAAAATCACCCTATGTTGTTCTAACCAATCCATACTGATTAGTAAATCATAAGAACCAAGAGGTAATATACTAAGCTTTACAATAGTTTCAAATTGATCCATAACTACTGCACATTCTTTTGCAAAACAAGTTACCTTCCTTTTTGCACCTGTGGCTAACTGAACCAACCAAGAATTTTCAAATTTTTCAACAGGCAACTTACATTTTTCTGCCATTTTAGGTGAAATATAACTGAGACTATCTCCTGGATCAATTAAAATAGCTATAGGGGTTTGGTTTATCATACCTTCTACTTCCACCATGGAAGTTTGATATTCTGCTTGTCGATTCTCCAAGGCTGCATTGATTCTGGGCATAGTTCTTACTAAATCTCCGACAGTCATTTCCTCCTGTATAGTATGAATATTATTGACAGCCTTTTTCTGATTAGGACAGAATGAGGCATAATGTGAGCCATTACACTCCTAGCACTTTATAGGTTCTTTGTGTTCAAATTTCTTTGTGTAATTACCATGGTTATTAGTAGATTCTTTACCCTTTGAATTGTTCTGATTGCTTGGTGAACTATTCTTATTCCCTTGAAAATTCTTGTTAGCAAAATTTCTGGCCTTATTCTTTTTAGAATTCCTGTTGGGCACAAATTCTTTCTTCTTTTGATCATAATGGTTATTATCCTTCTTGGCCTTCCAGTTGGTCATTCATAATAGAAGTTGGATTTCCTCATAGCTTCTTTTAGAGTCTTTGGATTGTCATACTCAATCATGTCCTTAATATGATAAGGTAGATAGCTAAGGAATCACTGTACCTTCAGTTTTTCATCTATAAGGTATGGTACATACCTAATCAGACTTAAAAACTTGCTGTTCAGATCTTTCATAGTCATTGATCCTAATTTAACCTCATAGAATTCTTTTTCTCTCTCTTCATAGTACTGCTCAGACATAAATTTCTTTTTAAAGTACCTCTTAAAGGTACTCCAATTTAATTTCTTCTCTTTTATTCCCTTCACTCTCTTCAAGTCCTGCCACCAAAAAATCAGCCTTTCCTGAGAGATTGTAGATAGCCATTCTAGCCTTTAATTGGTTAGAATAGTTATAAATATGGAAGTACTTCTTCATCTCAGATAACCAGGATTCCGCTTCCTCCCCCTTCTCAGTCTCTCCATTGAATGTTGGTGGTTTGATCTTTTTAAATTCCCCAGAAATTTCCTCATAGGGTTTATATTTTCTCTTTTTAGTATAATGGTTGTCATCACTACTATCACTAGTGGAATGAAAATTACGTTGATCACCAAACACCTCTGAAGATGAGCTGCTTTCATTTTTAGTATATTTAATCTTTTTATATTAATGTTGATGACTTGTATATTCTGATTTAGCTCTTTTACCCCTACCCTCAGTTTGAAACCTTTCTGTTAGGATCTGATTTAGCTCCTCTTGAGCCCTCAAAATCCTTTCATTCTCTCATTTAACATATTCCATTTCAGATTTTAAGTCTTTTACTGTTTGTAAAAGTTCTGAAGAATTAGTGGTTATATCTTCTTGTATAGGGTCTCTTGGTAAGTTTTCTGGTTCAGTAAATGGAGATTCCTCTTCCACATATTCCTCCAGCCTTTCCATACCTGTTGTTAAACTTTAGAAACAATTTTCTCTGCTGAATAACATTTAAAATAAAATAACATCAGCAAAATAATTTAAATTCACTGTTTCATATAAAGCAAGTTGGGATTCATCAAGGCCTACTGTTTGAACCTTGAGCTCTGATACCACATGTCATAACCCCAAGTTTTTACAAAAATTAAAAGTTTTTTATGTAACATAAATTGTTTATAGTCGCAGTTTGTTAACTACTAGAGGTTAACGGATAAATGAAACAGTTAACAAACTAATGATTAACTTAAACACATATATGAAACAATTAAGAAACTAATGATTAAATTAAACACATATAAATTAATACTATTTTAATTTTGATATGTGATGTAAATAATCTGCATTCAGTTGTTTCTAGATACACTAATAGTTTGATTTTATCAAGTGAGAAGTGAGTTTCTAACTGGGGCTTACTTAGCGATTGCTAACTTATCTGGATTTCTGGATCTTACAGGCTTGACAGGTAAATTTTGAACCAGTAAGAGTTTATTAAGGGGTTAATCTAGATATACTTCTTTTAGCATAAAAAAATATACTACTAGAGTAAAAGTTTGCTTAATAGAATTCAAGGGTACTACAAGGTAAGTAACGTTTCTTTTACATGTTTTGCAATTGTGAAAGTAATTTAAAATTCATGTTGTAAAGATCAATACTTTTCCCTACTAATTGTCTTTTATCAGAATGACTGCTATTTTAGATAAATATTCTTCCATCTATACGTTATGTTATTTCCAGTTCTTCATTTAGCTCATAATTTAGTGTATCAACACTTATATTGAAATAAGATTTTTCTACTATTGTTATTTCTAAAATTTAAAACACTATTTAAGTATGAAATAGACCTAAGGCCTTTCAATAAACAAGCTTATATAGAACTCCTAGATTTACCTTTAATTAAGCTTCAATAGCAGAAGTTTATCAGGTTATTATTACATTGTATATATAAATGATCAATTGCCTAAATGTCGTCAAGTTGTGATTCTAACTTCCAAAATTCTTCATGACAAAAGTAATGTGATGAAAATATATTATCATATTATTTATTTATAAACAATAGTGATTCTATGTGTATTCTTAGATAGTTTTAATATCTTTTACTACCAAGGCTAATCTAGCCTTGATTTGATTCATTTGGAGCTTTGGTTACTTATGGAAACCAAATCATTACAACTTCCATGAAGTTTATCTTACTTTTAGTACTATAGACTTCATACAAAAGTAAGAATTTATTCTAGAGTGTAATTACTTTTCATATACACAATGTTGATTTATAAACTAGATTCTTACTATTAGTCTTACATAAAAACTAGTTCTAACATCATGGTCTTGCTATATAATACTTGAATAAATGATTATTATTGGAATAATGTCTGAAGGTCAAGGGCATATACCCTAATATGGATCTTTCCATAGTGGTTATTTTACCATGAAATTATTTCCTTGTTTACATATAACAAGGGTTATCGATATCATAAAGATCTCACTGTTCAAAATAGCTTGAATTATTGTTTATAACTGATACGTTATGTTTTTGAGTTTGTATATCATATTATCATTGTATAAACTATTAACATAATTTGATTCACGACAATGCTGTAGAGACTATACAACTCGACCCATTGTGGATTGAATAAATTTGTGGGCATGTGGAAACACTCACCACTGTGCATTGCATAACTTATAATCTCACCACGCAACCCTAATTCTTATTTTTCATTGAGGGTTTTGGTCATTTCACTGTCTGGTTTACAGCGGCCATGAGGGCTCGCTTGTGCTCGTCTCCAAATCCATTATCTATGTATAGAAAGGTGTTGTCACTATAGTGTGTGGTTTTCAAGACTCACAGATCGCACTTAGTTTTTCCTTATACATGCAATACTTTGTTGTGAATGTAGTTGTTCTCTGTCAGTAGTCTCTAGTGTTGTTTCCTTTCGTGGCCATTGCTAAAGCTTACTCTTGCTCCAGTTGTCGGTGTATATGTATTGTGAGCCTTGTCGCCTTTGTCACTGGTGAGCACAAGGGATGTGTTTCTCTTGGTGTGGGCTCAAATCCTCCTCGGCTTCCAAATCTTTCGCTTCCAGGTAAATAAAATTCGTATTACAAAATCTATAAGCTTTAAAATAATTACAGCTATAGTTATAAACTAATTTTCTAATCAATATTTTGGTTTCCACTTACTGGTGATGGTTCGCCTTTTCATTTGGAAGAAACCTCTCCATGTTTGGATTTGCATCAAGTCATACGGGTAAGCCTCGGTTACAATGTGGCAACTCCTGCTTGTACAGACTTAGGGGAAAAAATGATTTCAGTTGGAAAGAAGTTACGACCTTGGTTCCTCCAGTCTTGGGATATTTGGTCTTCAGTTTTTAGGTTTTGTTTTTCGTTATTAAACCCTTGCATATAGTAGGGTGGCTCCGACATTCGAAGCCATGACTTATATTAGTCTTTTCTTGACTTATGAAAGATATACAACAAATGAGGGTTTTAATAACTTGACTGTTAGTTTTGTTCCAAACCCATGCCATGATGCTGGGTACACCAGCCATGATCTGGGTGTTGTAAATTTGTTATGTTTAAGCCTTTCGTCCTGACAGAGTAATATACTTGGTTTAAAAGATTTATTTTTAGCTTAGAGCTCTGTCTCGATTATGAATTGGTTTTATAATCTGTAAATTATGGCTCTGAGGAATTATAGTCTTTCCTTCTTCGACTGTTAATATAGATAAATATTTATTAAGGCTTTCTTTTGTAATTATATATGTAATTGTGAAGACTGTAAGTTCAGTCTTAAAATAAAATTTATATTCTTATACTTATTAAATTCAGATAAAACCCTAGGGTTACTGTAAAAGAACCCTTAGATAAATATATTCTTAAATTTATTAACTGAGTTGGTTTCTGTTTACCTATATTATCTTGTTACAATAGTATTAGTAATGTTTATCCTGTTTAAATATTTTCTTTTCTTTAAATACAATAGTTTATACAAATACTGTAAGTTCTTATTATAAGATTGTACTCAGTCAACGTGTGTAATTTATAATATTAACTTACTTGTTTTGAAAAATACAAGCTAGGGTTTTCTTGAAATGAAACCCTTGTCTAAATAAGTTCTTCAGCTTATTAATAATTAAATTTTGCTTCTTGTTAATTTGGTTAAGTTATTATTATAGGTGTGTTGTGTAAATGTACATTTTTTTCCAAAAAGGACTGTAACAGTCTATAGTAGACTAATTGTTTATATTTATTATTACCCAAGTAGATGGTTTGCAACTTAGATGTTTTTATTTATAATAGTTAAATAACTTGGTTAGGGTTTTGACCCCGAAGTTTTTTATTTACAGGTATAAGCCTGTCTAATAATCATAAATAGTTTCTACATAGGTATTATTTAGTTTTATACTAGTTATTAATTATATTTTCATTGCTTTTATTTAATAAATTGTCTAGTAGAATTTACTTAGAGTTTTTGAATGATATAGCATAAATTCTATAACTCAGTTTACTCTTTATAATCTAAGTACTTTAAAATTTAACCCTATTTGGTTTATAGTAAATACTAGTTCTAGATTTAGTTGATATTGTTAGAGAAAAAACTATGTGATTAGTAGCTTGTTTATTTACTTAACTGTAAGTAATCCTTGTAACTCTAATGTCATTTCCTGCTGCATTTCATTCAGTTACTATGTGAAAACAGAGAAGTATAAACATATCATAACACTGTTTAACCTCCATAATATTTTAACATGAATAAAATTACTCTACCGTCTGTAAATACACAATCTTATCTACTCAAACATCCTCTTATCTTCTTAAACATTCTACCTATGCTAGAGTACTACCTAGATTTCTAGTTGTGGAAAAACACAGACTAGAAATTATTTCTATTCTAACATGTCACTTTTCTAATCAATTTCATTTCTTCAATCATTTTTAAAGACTGCTAGATTCTAACATTCTACAAACTAACTTTATAACATTCACGTATCATTCCAACTCAGATTGATTTATCTAATACAGTAAAACAAAATAATGTAGAACTTGTTTAGGACATATGACAACAACGTTAGGAGGCCATTCCTCCCTACCAATCTCCTGGAGAGCGATCAAACAATGCTTCCTCAGGACCCCCAAGCATGTTCCTGGTCTTCTTGGCTGAGAAATGGTGGAGCATACAAACAGTAGACTAGTTCAATAACTCGGTAAAATACCCTGCTCTCTGCAGTAAGATCTTTCCGCTGAAAACCTGCACTAGATCACTCAGTAGTTATCCCCTCATACTCTTTCAACAATTCCATTCCATTGAATTTCTCTGAAGTACATTCATTCACCTGAATGATCACTTCTGTGGAATGAGCATCCCTAGCTCTCTTCAATGCGAATTTTTATAAAGATTGCCCAGGTATTTTGGGTCAGTTTCCATTAATTGAGCCACCTGCTCTGATTCCACTTTCTTGGGGAATCATGACCCCAATTATAGGGAGGTTTCCACCTGCAACAGTTGGAAGTGGTTTGAGGATGTTGCCACATGCCAGTTTTCTCTCCACCTAGTCTCCACCAATTTGACCAGTAAACACTCTTTTAACATCTCTCCTAAGCTGTTGTCTCCGGGCCTTTATTTATTTATAAGTAAAATATTCAGAATTACATTAAATATCCTTGACTCTTCTGAGTCATCAATTACAACTTAGCATAAAATTTAACATATTGTCCTCAAATAAAATCAAATAATATAAAATTGTTTTTTTTTGCAAAATTGGGGCATGTGACAATATCTTACACAAATGATAAGAAATAATAAAAGATCAAAAATAATTAGTGTCACTTGAAACATAGAGCATAGAATCTAATGATAAAGAAGACGATGGTGTTCTTGTTGACAACATTAGGTTAATCTATGCCTCCTTGATGAGTGATCACAAAAGTATAAGAACTTGGGTCGAAGTTGGGGGTGAAACAAACCATTTGCTAATTTTTCTCCAAGTGGAAAGAGAGGAAAGGTCGAAAATCCATTCAAGTTTAATATGGTTGGTTGGAGAAAAATACTTTTCCATATTTATCCAACTAGAATGCAAGCCATGTGATGCCACCCTATTAGGAAATTGACAAGAGAATAGCACAGGATGAACATCATTAGCATGTGACTTGAAACACATATCATAGAAATTAATGATAAAGAGAAAAGACAACAATCTCTTTAGGTAAGTGTTTTGAGCCTTGTATCACTATATTTAGAAGACAATTTCAAAGGATTCTTCAAATCATTGAGGAAGGCATGATACAGTTAATTTAAGAGCCTTTTAATTTGTGTGGAATAGTCTTTTTTGGTACTTTCTACTATAGGATTGTTTTAGGGTTGCCTTAGGTTGAAAATTAGTATGGGAAAACAAGTTAGCATTGCCTTACGGTTGAAAATTAATATGGGAAAACAAGCATCATCATGACAAGCTAAAAAGGAATAAATCAGCAAAGATTACAAACTGATATAAATGTATTTAAAACATTATTTTAATTCGTGAATGTGCCAAGTAGCAGATTTGGAAATGTCATCTCTTCACCACCATGGATTATATATATATATATGATTATTGTAGTTTACCACTGGGAAATATGCCTCCAATAATTCCTGTAGCAGCTGGTCTGATTTCTTCCATTGTAATGGTGGTACCTACTTGAAATCTCCCAACTCTGTTCAAGTTAGCGTTGCCTTAGGGTTGAAAATTAATATGTTAATGTTATACCATAAATTACTCTCCAATATTGTCTTAAATATGGGATGGAACATTGTAAAATCATATTTCCAAATCAACACTATCTTCTAGGGTTCCATATTCATCTACAAGGCAGAACTTGTGACATGAAGATACATACTAGATCGGTATAAAGCTGTGTTTCTTTGAGCAGTATGGGTGAAAAATAGAAGACTACAAATCAATGACAAGTTAGGGATAATCTTCATTATAAAATGACCTTTGGGTAGGCAGAACAGGGCATCAATTCATCCTCCATTGGAGTCCTTCAACAATCCATCTCTCTCCCCTTCATTTGTAGGTCTCAAAATATTTACTTTGGGAACAAAGTACTTATACAATTTGATCAAATCCATTAGCTGTGCAAGATGTTGAGAGTAAGGATATTGTTTCCTGTTTCACTTTTGTTGTCAGAAGGAATATTGAAAAGTTAGGAAGTACCAAAGCTAAACATTATGTGCATGTGGACTTAATGTAGGGAGAGAAGTCATGTCTAGTTTTTTGTTCTTGGATGGGAGCAATGATGAAACCACAATAGTGGTTTATAGATGGATATTTAATAACCATGGGAATATTCATGAGTTAGTCATAAGAAATTCCAGTGTACTATTGATTAAATCTGCAAATATTATTGTTGAAAGTGGGTTAGGCCAGTAATAAGAACACCTGCATATCCAAATACACAACCACCATAATCGCTCCAACATTATACATGTCATCATACTTGGTATATGTGATGTATGGTTCTAACATATTTCCAGAGACATGAAAGCATTGGTGACCAAGCATAGTGCCCATCCATGTATATTGCCAAATCCTTTAGGAACACACATTTATAATACATTATGTAAATATTTGTGAGCATATCATAGTGCCCATGTATAACATGATATTTTGTGAGCCTACACAATACGTGTTAGGAAAAGGAAATGAAATCAATAAGAAGAATGGAGACTTGTATGTAACTAAAATAGGGGCATACATTAGAGTTTTTTAGAATTTCTAGTGTATTGTTGTAGGATTGCCACTATTAAAATAAGGCATTCACTTGATAATTGTTAGATTTTTATCATTCAAGCTAGCATTATGATCTTAGGATATTTAAATGAGATAATAACATGCACAGCAATAAACACAAGAGACAAGAGACACAAATAATTTTCCTTGGGGAAACCATAAAGGAGAAAACCCCACAACTTCCTCAGAGATAGAATCAACACCAAAAGAAAAACCCAAAAACATAAAGATGATCTCTTGACAACAGTAGTCTCTCTCTTGTCCCAGCAACTTCTCTTTCACTCATGCGCCCCAATGAGTGAGTGTGTGTGTGATAAATAGAGAGGTTTAATCTCTATTTATATTCTTTTGTTCACTTGAAACCCACTCCAACATGTCATCCTCACTTAACAATTACTTACTAGAGCCGACATCTCTAGGAGTGTCTAATAACCCTAGTGCCCCACAACTTGTGGGGACTTTGCCTCCTTCAACCAACAAGGAGGGCTATCCTTAACACAACGGTGTGGACTATTGCCCTAAATTACAATGACTCACCTAGGGTTGACTTCTCTAGGATAGTCTAATAACCCTAGGGCCCCACAACTGCGGGGAATTTAACCCTTGACCAATAGGAGGGTTACCCACAATGACTTGACATGACTTGTTCACATTATAAAAGCTTCCCAATCAAAGCATCGGGGCATGAAATGACTCAATTACATTACATACACATCTCAGAATAAACATTGAGGTACAATACATAAGATATACGGATGAATGCATTCCAAAGTTACAAATACATCAACACTCCCTCTTAACTAGGAAGGTATTCTCTCGACATAATTTATCAGAACAAGTCTTCTTCTCTGTATCATCTGGATCATCATTGAGTTCTTTTCATCTTCATCTTCAAGTCATCTTCATCTAGATCTAGATCATCACTTGATATGGATCATCATCACTGGATCTAGATCATCACTGGATTTGGATCATCATCACTAGATCTGGATCATCATCACTGCTAGATCATCATCATGGGTGCTATCTCATGATTCTTCTCGTCACAAGATGTTCTACAAAGCCATCCCTTTTTCATGTTGGTTGTAGGACTAGCCTCCATGTAGGTCTTCTTCCAGCACTTATATCTGACCCTAAGTCAGAATGGCCCACCCAGTACTTATATCTAGTCATGTAGGAACCAATCCTATAATCATATCAGAAAGGCACGCCCAACACTCACATCTGACCATGTGGGAACACATCCCACAACCCTGTCAGAAAGGCCCAGCACTCACCTCTGACAACCAATGTCAGAAAGGCTCAGCACTTACAGTCGACCATGAGAGGAACCAATCCTCCATATTGAAAGGCTCTGCATTTACATATGAAAACCAATGTCAGAAGGGCTCAGCACTTATATTTTACCATGCAAGGAACCAATCCTTCATGCCGAAAGGGCTCTGTACTTATATCTAACAACCAATGTCAGAAAGGCTCTGCACTCACATCTGATCAAGTAGCAACCAATCCTATAGTCACATCAGAATGGCCCTCAGTCCCAGACTGAGCTTTCCTTGTAACTGACCAGGTGCCTCCATTCCAAGAATGGCATTCAGTGCTTATATTTGACCGTGTAGGAACCATTCCTATAGTCACATCAGAATGGCTTAGCACTCACATCTAACATGGAAGGAACCAATATTTTCACCACAATATAATGGCTCAGCCCTTACATTTGACCATGGAAGGAACCAATCCTCTCACCATGTTAGAATGGATCTAGGTCTCATCATTTCCCCTTGGAGGGAACCTCGATCTGGAGAACACCAAGCTTCTCCATGAAGTACTAAAACTTCACTTTGGCCATTTCTAGCATAGAATCACATCAGAGATGATTATGTTTAAGGATAACCTGCGAACTTCGCCAGGACCGATTACATCCGAGGAAAACCTACAGGACCGTTTACGTCTAAACAATCTACGATCTTCACTATGATTTATGCTCAAACAACTTGTCTCATCAGCT
Source organism: Pseudotsuga menziesii (assembly GCA_001517045.1). Classification (NCBI taxonomy): domain Eukaryota; kingdom Viridiplantae; phylum Streptophyta; class Pinopsida; order Pinales; family Pinaceae; genus Pseudotsuga; species Pseudotsuga menziesii. Next base: position 192,527 of record LPNX010860692.1, on the reverse strand, counting down.
ATGCTAGAAATCCCTCTTTCGAGAGATCTTGATCTGGATCACTACTCCTCTCTGCATCATACAAAAATGCAAGTCAGATCAACCAAATCAAAGAGTAGTTTTCAAAATAAACATACTACCTCCCAAATAGCAAGTGGAAAAATATTTTTCCTCAGTTGTACTTAGCACCATGCAGGATTCCATCTTTCCAAACCAAGAGATCACACTTGATCCCATACTGAAGTAGCACCTCTAAGTGCTCTTCCTATCAATGGAACTGCCTACCCAATACGAATCCACATAAACTTCTAGGTTAATATTTTGATTCACCTCATACTTGAGCCCATAATCAATTGTACCCCTCAGGTACCTCAGAATATGATTTGCAGCAATCAAGTGAACATGTCTCAGATCTATCAAAAATTGGCTCAAGGTGTTCACAGCAAAGCAAATATCTAGTCTCATGTTCGTCAGGTACATCAAGGACCCAATCATCTGATGATACAGTGTAGCATTAACTACTTATGATGAAGAAAAACTCAGTAGCTTCAGGTTCAATGCCATAGGTGTGGTCATGTCCTTGCATTCCATCATCCTGAACCTCTTTAGGATCTCTACTACATACTTCCCTTCTCCCAGGGATATTTTGCCACACCTCCATGCCTAGAATATAGTGCATCGACACATAACAGGAGCATCATTGGTCTTCTGCCTTCAACCTTGAAGCAAAGGTTGGAATCTGCTTTACTCTTAGTAAATCCTAGAGTCATTAGTAATCTATTGAACTTGTCATACCATGTCAAACCTCAAGATCTTCTACAGTCACTCCCTCTAAAGTATCATACTCCCTCTGTCTTCCGTACTCTATGCACTAAAACATTTTGTACTGGAGTGACAAGTAGCTTCCTCTACTACTAATATTCTATGTATCCATCTAGGATCACTGGATACCAAGATCCTCTATCTTGAAATTTCTCAAAATTTCTTCTTGCACCCATCTGTGAGCTTGTCATGCTTTATCAACCTTGTAGCAAAGGTTCAGATCTTCATCAAGCTCCTCATGTATGTGTTATCCCATGGGTGTCTTCTGAGCTTTTACAATGCCTTCTTTCATTTGCACACATGATGCTACCTATCATGTGTCTCAACTCCCACTGGCTGCAAATTTCTCTTCGTAGTCTATGCTTTTTTTTCGTGAGAAGCCTCTTGCTATGAATCTTGCCTTGTATCCCACAATTTTTCCATCTACTACATGATGGAACTACGAACTTCCCTTCATGTATCGATACTTCATCCTAGACATCATTCTTCTTGAACTGGTCTTCTCTTTCTTCTCGATTACTTCTTCATGGCTGGAAGGTTCTGTATCAATAATGTCATTGCATTCGTCATATTATTCTTCATCTTGAACTATCGTCACTTGTTCTTCGGAACAAGTCTAATCCTTCTTTGCTTGTAGGTAATTTTACGCGATCTTTCCTACAAGTCAAATGCATTAGTTGTATGGTTAGAAACATTTCATAAGGTATATTCATAATGAAAAATTATTTTTCATAAATATATGATCATGCAACTATTTTAGCCAATACAACATTTATCCATATCTCACAGAAACTTTTCTAGATGCCTTCCATCTCTACCAGGACAACATTGAGATTGTGCACTAATCCAATATGTCAGCAAAGAGGTTTAATTCTAGATAAGTAGCAATGGATATTTGTATAGCACCATGATCTACTTACCCATCACATGCATATCAGTAGTATATTGTTATTAATGCAAACATTCTATCATGCATAATACATTAACTCAATATAAACAAATGCATAACAAAACAATATCATGAAATGACAATTGAATACTTATCTTTATTTGTTTCGTGGGTGGACTCCTTCTTGATCCTTTAGCTTCATCATCTTCTTCATTCATAATAGCATCATTTCTTATCCAAATGCTAAGGTGGATAAGAGGTTCTTCGAGAGTTGAGTTCTTAATATTCCTCATTGCTTGAGAGATCTTCTTTGGATGGTGAGAGCTTGGTCTTTAGTTGCTCCCATCTTCCCTTCTCTTCTCTTCTCGCATGAATGAATCTCACGATCCTGGGAGGCCATTCAAGGTGGCTATCACCACTTCTGCATTCTCCACTTCTTCTTCTACTACTACAAGTTGTTCTTTGATTTGAGAGACCCCCATAAAGTATGACTGTATGGTCTCTACATTCTGGATCTTCACATTCTTCAACTGGTTTCTTTTAGGTCATATTCTGATTTATGTTCTTCCCTTCAAATATCTTGGTCAAAGAATCAAACATCTTTGATGTCTTTAGGGAATACACTTGTGGTACAAGGTGATCCATGATTGAATCAACAATGATCTCCTTGGCCTTGACTAAGTTCTTCTTGTGAAAGGCTTTTAGCCTCATCTCCCTCTGGAACTGAAACCTCTCTACGTGTGTAGGTGTCCAATTCATTTTTTTTAGAGATATCATCTACCTCCATGCTTGGAAGTTATCAAATTCAACAGGATTATCATCAAGCTGATGTGATAGATCACTTTTAAATGAGAACCTCAAATGAAAATAGCAAAATATTAGATCTTACTGATTTGAGGTGTCCGTACTGGTTCTGGAGCTAGCTAATCTAGGGTTTGTTAGAGAAACCCTAATTTTCAAAACTTAAATTTTTTTAGATCTGATTGGATAGAAAGATAGATCTCTTCAAGGTGATCTGTCCAATGTACTCCTTTTCTGAAAATAGTGGAGGGAAGCTCCCAGAACAGGAAGCCCTAGTTTTCCAATTTCTTCTACAGAAATTCTTGTTACTGTTTCTGTGGTATCTCTGAAATTACAGCTCCTCTGTATCTAAAAATTCACATTGAGGTATCCCCACTTGTTCCTATTCCCACACCATAGGTTCCATCAGAATTGGTTTCACCAATTGGAACTTATGATCATTTTACCAAGGTGACTTGTTATAGGACTGTTCAGAACAGTGAAGGTGTATGGACTGCCACGTGTCTCTGTTTCATCTTCTAGGTCTGAAAATAGGACCACAAAAATTAATGTCCATGCCATTTCTGGAAAATATTCAAGAATTTAATTTGGACCTTTGTAGCCCAAGATATAGCAATTCGCCCTAGGTGTTCTGTTTAGGGATGAATCCTGGAAGAGGTTGGAACCCTAACTTGAAGGGATCATATCTCCCAGAATATAGCGAATATGAGGATTAATTTTGGATACATTATAAATCAGGATTTTATCTTTGACATGTGAAAGTTTCAGCTCCTAATCCTTCTCCAATCCCGATATATAGCAAATGTACCAAAACTTATCAGTTTTAGTATTTAGGTTTTTTCCAGCTCAGGGTCAAATTAGAGTTTGACTTTCTTGGAGTTTCACCCAACCATAAATCTTGACCCAGGTCTCTAAAATTCGATTTTTATGAGAGAAATCCTATGTCGGTCTCACTCAAAAATTCCTCTTCTGTAAGAAACCCTAATTTCTCGCACCAAAAACTGAAAATGCTCGAAACCAAATTCCGCTTCGACAGGAAGATGTGCCCTTCAATGGAGAGTCACCCTAGCATACTTTTTCTAATGGATTATGGAGAGAGGCCCAAAAAGTAAGAATACCTAGCTTCTACAGCTGCACAATGTCTTCTTCTCAGGTTAGTTCTGATACCATGTTATATTTTTATCATTCAAGCTAGCATTATGATCTTTAATTGAGAGAATAACATGCACAGCAATAAACACAAGAGACAAGAGACACAAAGAATTTTCCTTGGGGAAACCATAAAGGAGAAAACCCCACAACTTCCTTAGAGATAGAATCAACACCAAAATCAAAACCCAAAAACATAAAGATGATCTCTTGATAGCAGTATTCTCTCTCTTGTCCCAGCAGCTTGTCTTTCACTCATGCGCCCCAATGAGTGAGTGTGTGCGTGATAAATAGAGATGCTCACTCTCTATTTATATTCTTTCATTCACTCGAAACCCACTGAAACATGTCGAACTCATTTAACAATTACTTACTAGATCCGACATCTATAGGAGTGTCTAATAAACCTAGTGCCCCACAACTTATGGGGACTTTTCCTCTTCCGACCAACAAGGATGGTTATCCTTAACACAACGGTGGGGACTATTGCCCCGAATTACAATGAATCACCTATGGTAGACTTCTTTAGGATAGTCTAATAACCCTAGGGCACCACAACTGCGGGGACTTTAACTCTTAACCAATAGGAGGGTTACCCACAATGACTTGACATGACTTGTTCACATTATAGAAACTTCCCGATCGGAACATTGAGGCATGGCATGACTCAATTACATTACAAACACATCTCGGAATAAACATCGGGGTACAATACATAAGATATACAAATGAATACATTCCAAAGTTACAAATACATCAACAATAGTCACAATCCCATTAGTATGATAAATTATGGGAGAGAGAAAAACATCCCTACACAAATATTAACCGATAAGTATGGTGTTGGTGTATCATTTGGAGAATAAAATCCTCTAACAATAGTTGTTATTATGACTCTTAAAGGGTCCTACATGAGATCTGGGCACTTTTAGGCCCTTGAGCTTTCAAGCTTAAGAAGCCATAAACAACATGTATGTGCACCCTAGCAATGATGGAAAATATCATAAAACATATTAGGTAAAATGGATAATCATCTACAACATCACAACAACATTCATGGGAAAATTAAAAAGCACTTACAACCATCAAAAGTAAGGGTTACAACAACAACGAGTGTAGAGTAAGGAGAGAGGAGTGGCCAAGAAAATGAATAATCGAGCCAATGTAGAGTGGAGAGGTGACCTAGAAGTTTGGAAGAAGAGATTAACCAATATTTCTTGAAAAAGGAACTCATGTCAAAGATGCGTTTTGAGGGAAGTGAGCAACATAACAACTTCGTATCACTTCTATCCGAAGTAAATGTAGATGAATGCAAAGATATGTTCTTTCAAGGAGATAGTCCATTAAAGGAGATCCTCCAGGCACTGTACAGACATATATTAACATAAATTGCAGTGTTATATTTGCTGCATATGCATAACAGTTCGTATCAAGATTGACAACGATGAAAGGCCAAAGTCCAATGGGCACAAGCATACATATGAATTTTTTGAATGGACAAAGGGAATTTGGAACTCCTCTGAATTAGGTTTGTGTAGTGTTTGTTGTTATGGATTACAGAGACCTATGCATTGGCTCCTTGAATGTAATGAGGACCAAAAGAATTATACAAAGACTCATTAAATATGCAAATATTATTGTTGAAATGGGATTAGGCCAGTAGTAAGAACACCTGCATATCCAAATACACAACCACCATAATCGCTCCAACATTCTACATGTCATCATACTTGCTATATGTGATGTATATTTCTAACATATTTCTAGAGACGTGAAAGCATTGGTGACCAATCATAGTGCCCATCCATGTATATTGGAAAATCCTTTAGGAACACACATTTATAATACATTATATAAATATTTGTGATCATATCATAGTGCCCATGTATAACATGATATTTTGTGAGCCTACCCAATACATGTTAAGAAAAGGCAATGTAAGCAATAAGTGAGAATGGAGACTTGTATGTAACTAAAAGAGGGGCATACATTAGAATTATTAGGGCTACCAAATGCCCACACCTATTACCCAAACTCATTCTTGTGAATCTTTTTCTTTAGGAAGTAGGAAACTTTTACAAGTTTTTTGCTTATAAGTCTTTCCAAGTTTTTAGCTGGTAGTTTGCTATGTTTTTGTCAATTTTTTTTCGGCCATGGTGTAGATAGAACTAAATAGGTATTTTTCAGACATATATTCCTCCAGTGAGGGGAGTTTGGGAAGGCTAGAGGAAAGTGATCCATCTAGTAGGTCTACAAGGGCTAGATCAACTATATGTCAGAATATCAGAAGAAAAATCAATAAATGCATGAAAATTTTTCTTAAAGGAGGGGGGTCATATTCCTGTGATGATGAGATAGTGGGAGACATCGAGGTGCCCTCAAGGTACAAACACCTAGTGAAACAATGGCTTCCTAGGGATATTCCTCATGTAAACACTGATTGTTGTGTGAATGAGAGGATATATAGAATTGCACCGTCGTCAATGCATGGATTGGGGTTGTTTTGCAGAGATGACATAAAGGTTGGATACGGTAAATGTACATAATTGATGGAGTATGTTGGAACCTCTTACAAATATAGTGATTGGATGCGCCTGGTCCAATATACACGAAGTATGCACAGATATGGGTTGTCAACGAATTATATACAACTAAAAGACAAAGCTCAAAATAAAGGAGAAACGTTGTACATGGATGTAAGGCCAAAAACAACTATTAATATTGTGAGGTTTATTAATAGTACACAACTAAGGTCTACACTTAAGAAAACCAACTGCATATTCAAGTCCCGTGAAGGAAATCGTGTCTTTGTATGTGCAATTAAATCAATAGTTGTTGGCGAAGAACTGCTTATTAATTACAATTTGAATCATGTAGATACAAACATGGTTAGTATGGTTGTGGTACATCCAAAAATTTAATGAACCTTTTATTAATTATTTTAACATCTATAGGATTTTTTGTTAGCTTATAATTTTAATTTTCTACTTTTCTCGTTTCGTTAGGTAATTTTTAGTATGTTTTGATGCATGGTTCTCTTAGGGGCACCTCCCTCTCCATAGATGTTTGTCAACCTGATTCAAGGTGGAAGGTATACATCGATATTGCCATTGTAATAAATTTAGGATGGACATATAGATATGTTGTTATGTATTTTCATTAGTATATTTGGTTCATTTATATAATCTATTTATTTTCCATCCAGAGTCTTGATCAAGGATGCCAATTGGCTATTGATCAGCCGACTATAGCATCGAGGTAACAGGAAAACATGAATGCAATTCTCCATTTCAAATACTTTAAAATCGTAAACATGTATATCATGTAGCATAATGTTTATTTTTTTATGTTTATGTTTGCGTTCATGATGATAATGTTGTCTACCTTTTTTGCATGTTGACCAGGGAAAGTTCCCAACTGTTGATCAGACGAATGGAGCCTCAAAGAAACTAGTAAACCTAAATTTAATTCCACATTCTAAATACTTAAAAATGTACACATATAAAACATGTAGCATAGTGTTTATTTTTGTTCTGTATTTGTTAGCATTTACATATTGCGTTCATTGTGATAATCTTCTCTACTTTTTATGCAGGTGGTTAATCGAGGTAAGTCCCCAACTGTTGATCAAACCACACCCTCATCTAGGCATCAGGTAATCCTAATGTAATCCTATGAATCTATCATGATAGAAATTTTTTGTCAATATAATTGTTTGCGCACACTATTGCTTCAAAGACTAAGCAATTATATATATATATTTGTTCTAGACAAGGGATTCAGTTTTCTAAACACCACCTCAGCACTCTTTATAGAATGAGGTCTCCCAGTTGATGAGAAATATTGAAATTAGATGGTTTGCAGAACCGTTTAGGGTGCTATAGAAGATCAGGGAAAAACAAAACGAGGAACTAATTCTTCTTACAATGATAGTTCCACAAACAGAGGAGATCGAAAAAATGATTCAATTGTTGTTACAGCAACGTAAATAATTGGAATTAAGTTCTCAAATAATAATGTAAATTCATTTATAATAACTTTATAATATTTAATTTTATATGCTATTGAACTTATAATACAATGGTTTGAATTTACAGCATGTTATGGAGATTATCAGTGGTGCTCAAGTCAATGTTGGTCCCAGTGACCAAACCACTCCACGTACACCACATACTGCTCCCATATTGTCCACTGAATAGTCAGCAACATGCTTTGAGACACCCCCAAGGCCAACAAAGGGTGCAGCCGATGCTGCCCCACCGAGAACAGATGCTGCAAAAGAAAGGGTGGATGTAGGGTTAGATAGAGATGTGGATGCATTTCCTGGATCTTCTTGAGTCACTAGCACTGGTTCAATAGTGTGTACATTTTTGGTTAATGAAGAACTAGTTCCAATAAAGATAGAGAGGATTCCTGATGATTATAGATTATTCAATTTAGTTTTTATAATTTGTGTCTAATATACCGATATTATTTTTAATGTTAACTAATGATGGCATTAAAGTTTTGCAGGAAATAATATATTTTATAAAATTATGAATGATTTGGCCTTGGAGATGTTCGGGCCCACCATCCGCACAATGTGGAACAAGCAGCCAAAATATTTAAAGGATGATCTGACTAATCGCTTGGTTGGTTTGTTCAGAAAAGATACCGTCGATACATCAAAGCTCCTACAGAAGGCTGGAAAACATCTGAAGATTGTCTGAGACTAGTATAGGGTTCACCTATAAAAGAACCCTAGGTATGAGTGCCCTCCAATGATTCCATCTATGGAGTGGAAAGCCTTGGTGGAAGATGGAAAAGAGAAGGGCTTGATAAAATCAGGAAAGATACCACTAGCTGGAACAGGGAGGTATGCAATACATTCCAAAATGTAGTGGTAAGCCTTATTATTACTAGTTTTTATATCAAATTTGGTACATCAACTAACGTATTTAAAAACTTGATTAGGCTCTCGGACACATCTAAGGCCACCAAGGAAAGAATTGGAAAAATTGGCCAACACGAGGTTGGTCCTAGTGGTTACTCAAACTTGGCTGCCCGATATGTAAGTATCGCAAAACCCGAATCCTCATCCAAATATCATACAGATAATTTTTTCATTTTGTTCGGGGAAAAAATGTAAAATTAATGACATCATGCAAATATGAAGGCTGACTAGTTCAAAGAATTTCCCAGTGCGGATTATATGAAGCTTGGCTTCGAACAGGGATTTGACGTCGTTGTTGAACACCAGAGAAGCTTGTCTGGGCATACTGCACGATCTTCTACTGATCCATCTGGTGCACAAGTATGTAAAAGTTGTATAGTTTAATGATAATTTATTAATTCTCATGCAATTTATTCCTTATAAATAAATTAACATAAATTATTTATTCCTTTTTGAGCAAGAAAGTAATGATCCCATTCATGTCGAGGATGTACATGACCAACCATACGAATATCATGCTTCGATTCTTGGTAATGAATTTATTAATGTGATACTATTTTTTATAGACCATTGCAAATGATGAACATTCATTCTAATTCTACACAATTCAACTGCAAAGCATGTAGATGCAGATAACATTGAATAGGTTGGGCCTGTACAAGATAATGTTGAACATGCTGATGTTCCCATGGCAGGTAAAAAAACACATTCGTAATGTTTTTTTAAATGAATTACTCGTATTTATCAAAATATAAATATATTAATGAAATATTTTGACCTTATTGCGGAAATTCATCGCCCCTCGCCGGAAGTTCAACCTTGTGAGCAGACTAGTAGGGAGACTGAGGATTAGATTCCGAAAGATGTGACTCTAACTAAATATTTAAAGAGAAGAAAAGTAAAAAGGAAGTGACTAAACAAATTTTGAGCAATTCTTATTTATAATAAAAAGAATTCATGGTTTTTTCCTCTGTTTCATGAATGAATGTTTAAATGAATGGTTTACTGATTTTTTTTATCTGCCATTAACTAAATGAATGGTTTAATGATTGGTTTTTTCAGTTGTTGAATGATTGAATGGTTTAATGAATGATTTAAAGAATGATTTAATGAAAGCATCTTTCAACTATTGAGTGAAATAATTTGCAGTAGATGCATTATTATTTGCATTGTTATTTGGATTGTGAAATAGTGAAATAAATTGTTATTTTCAAGTAGATGCATTGGGTTTGGGGAGTTGAAAGTGATGTGAGGGGGGGAGGGGCCATAAGAGCTTCCACCTTCATGTGGTTGGTCCTGTTTAGTAGAGAATATTAAATTATTCTCGAAACAGAGAGGATCTCAATGAATGGTAAGGAATAATACATTAAAAAACATATATTTCTATAATTTTAGTGTATAATTTTCACTATTGCTATTTGACTCCTCCATTGGAACTTGTTATAGATAGTGTTGAGAAACATTTCCATATTTAAGAGGCAAGAAATGGAATTTTGATGAGATCGATGGCCTTGTATACATAGTGTTTTTGGTTATCCATGTTTTATCAGGTGATCTATTATTAACAATTAATTTACTTGAATAGTTGAATAGTATTGTAATTTACATTGTAATAGTATTGTATTTATTTATATTGGTTTTGTTATTTTCATAAACAAACATAAATTTATTTGATGGTTCCTAACATGAAACTATTGCAACGGGACAAAATATGAAGTATGTTGAATGATGTTTTGAAAGGTAAAGCATAAGAAGACAATGTGAAGCTCCACAAATCAAGGTATAATTATTTTTTCTTTTGTTTGATTAAGCTATGTATTGGGTATTTATGCATGTGCACACACATACATTTAGTTGATGATGATGATTACCATACATTGAGGAGAAATTTGTTCTATCTGATCTAAACAATTACCTTAAATAGTTTAATTTATCAAGATAACTGGCCCCTTGGTAATACTTTACCAATTCCTGCATATAGCTATGAATTCCATATGTACATGAAAATATATGGGAAATAGCCATTTGTCGTCAAACATATAGCTATACATTACATTTTATTCATTCGTCATATTGTTTGAACATTGAATCACCTAATTAAAACTTATATGCATGTGCATGACAATGAATTGAAGGATCCTAAGAGGGAACACTATTTTCTTTGTGGGTGAGTCATGTTTTTTTCCTTTTATTTTAAATCTAAATTATAAATAAGGACTTATTTTTGGATTTCAAATTATACCAAGATATCTTCCACTTGTAAAAAGTTCCTCCATAAAGTAATGATGGATGATGACAAGTAGAAGAAAACCCCAACCTCCAAAAGACCATAAGATGCAATGTTTCACCTTGTCCATAAAAGTGTCCAAGAGAAGGCCTCTCCAAACTTGAAGGAAACCTAAACGTATGTTGTGTCTCCCCTAAGTCACCTTCAAGAAAGATTCCCCTCCAATAATATTCATATAGCTACAAAAAAACCAAATTCTAAGAGATAACAGTCTCTATATATCCAATGGAGTGATCCAATACTCAATTTATATAGAAACAAGGCCTTCCTTCAGTGAAAATTATCCTCCAAGGTTGAGTGCTTACTGAAAGAAGACTTTTAATCATGTCATCAATCCTATGTAGACATATTTGAAATACCTCGTAGATGGAACTGGATTCCTCTAAGGATGACTTATGTGGATTGGATCAAAATTTTTAAGCTTAATGTGATATATAGAGGAGCCTTTATAACACATCAATGTTGCCATACTTCTTCACTGCTAAGTTTTTTTTTCCTAGATTGTACCTTCATTATGCTAGGAAAGGTACACAAAACTCTTGAAACATGAATCAAAGGTGGATTATCCCTCAATGAAAGTGAAGACAAGCCAGTAGGGTCAACGCTTCTAAAAAATTCACCCTACAGTGCTTAAAAATCAACATAATATCCCATGTGAGCTTCTTAGAAATGATAATGTTGAAGTGCTACTGTTGATTCGACGCCAAGAGATAGTTCCTTGCTACTACAATATGCCCAAGGACACCTTTATGCTATTGTTCTTTACACATATCTCACCCAAACATGGTATTTTTAAACATATTGTTGTGTTATACCCATTAACTTTCCCTAGATTTCAAGGTTTAGATCCATTCTCATCAATACATCTTCCCAAAACTGGATTACCGCTCACTAGGAAGTCAAATAGGGCTGAGAAATTATTTTAAGGACCAGTATGTGCCCAACAACATGGATATTTAGGGTCATTATTGTTTTTCATTACACTAGACTTCCCATAGACATGGATTTACTTCTCTAATATCCACAAACTCTGCCCAGACCAAGCTCAAAGTCATATCAGACTTTCTAGATATCATTGTTTACTATTGATTCTTATTATGAAATTTTCCCATGTCTAAGTTTTATCCACTTTACGTAGGTTTCCAACCGTGGTAATGCTACAAACATAAATAGAATTAATTAGAATTAATTTAAAAGTCAATAAATTAAGCTTAGCATCAAATGGAAATTTAAGGGAAAAACCTATTAGCTAGAATGGCTTTGGTACCAACGTAGCAACGGAAGTGCTAAATTAACATAAATTAACATATTAAGTGCCTTTATCTTCCTTGAGATCTTCCATTTCCTTATCTTCATTTATCTTAATTAGTAGTCTCAACCTTGAGACCTACCATTTGCATGCCAATGTAGACTCTCTAAGTAGGAATATATCATTCTATTAGCTTTCCCAGCCTCTATGCTTGGCTACAGCCATCTACCTATCATGTAGAATTTCAATCCATTTTCCGAATACCCTCTCAAACACTATGAAACTACTTTTTCTAGATGTATATGTAATTACTGATCTTGTTAGTCCAAACTTAATATTTTTGACAATACGTGTTTGTATGTAAGCACTATACTGAGTATGTGCCCTACTTGTTTCAAAGGTATTATTGGTATGATTGATTAGGAAGTGATTATTTACTATTTATTTAATTAACAAACGTCATTTCAAGTTACTAAGCAGTTAGTCATGCAAATGAAGCTGCAAGATAGGACCTTGAGTTTCCTCTATTGTATCCTGCATTTATGCCAGAAACTGTAATCTTACATTCCTATATGTAAGTTCTCTTTAGTCTCATATCGCTCTCTTATTAGGGTTACAGTTTGTATGCATGGTCAAAGGCAATTTGTTGGTCACCTCACTCATGGTCCATCCAATGAAAAATCTATGAACCGAATGGCCCAATTGAATGAATTGAAGGGACTCAAGAGTGAAATGAGATTTCATAAATACTGCAAGCTTGATTAAACTATAATATTATAACCCCTACAAAACTTTGATATTTTATGCTTTGAACTGTAAATATTTGTGTCAAGGCCTCATGCTAGCTAAATATACAGTCTTACAAGCCTCATCCTCCATACATCCTACTGATCAATTTTCGATCAAAACTGGGCATTTTAGTATCCTTTCCCAACCATCATTCAGATTTCACATGCCAAGTCTTCCATTTGATTAAATATTATAGTGAGAAGTTTTGAATCTATCATAGTTAAAGACAAGGACCACTCTCAACCAATGGAAAACCTCAGAGTGATAAGGGTTTTGAATATCTTCATTCTTATTATAGATTTATTTTTGTGCTTATGATGAGTTGAGCTCTATTTCCATTCCCTTTTTAGACCCATAATCCATGGTTGGTATTTTTTTTAACTCTGATGCTGGAAAAGGTAAATTGGGTAGAGTTCATCACCACGAGCCTACTTCAAGTGCTTCATTGCTATCCTTTTGGTGATCAAGTGGCTCATCACCTTTATTTGTATTTTCCCAAGCCTTCTTCTTAGGCTATATGTAGTATATATTTGAAATATGAGAACAACGTTCACCGATTCCCAAGATTCATATAATTCCAGAGACCTTAAAATAACTTTCAAACTCCCTTAGTGACGTGTACGCCTTGGTAAATCAATTCCTTGATCAATCATAAACATAATTCTTGGGTACCATTTGTTTAGGTTGTTTCTCGTCCTTTGCCTATAGTGGATTTTAAGCATTCCATTTTATACCTCCTAGTTGTTCATCACATGTATAGAATTAGATGGGTTTTAGTGTCTGATGCAAATAGACTGGCTTTGAGGTTATTTCCCAAGGAAAAAATGTATTTATTGAAGAAATCGCATTTGTAGCCATGACTTTTGATAATGTTGTGAGCTATAATAGGTAATTAGCTGAAATTTTGATGTTGTACATCTATTTAAATAGAATTGTAGTCTGAATCAATTCCTTTCTTGGTCGGTTTTGATATCCTTATGACTTTATCTGCATTCCATTTTGCAGGCTTAGGAAAGACTATGAAGGTTACATGGATTCTCATTAAACAATGCTTTCTTGACTCTTTCTGACTAATTGTTAATCTGGGTAGTTACCTAGAAATTGACAGTAATATACACTAAACATAAGAGATTGTTTGTGAAATGCTCTCAGTACAGGTATTTGCAAGAAGTGAAATTTATTCTAGTGTGATGGTTTTTAGAACTGCCTGTTTTAGCTATGTTGTCTAGACTCTATATTGGTAACTATATTTTCATCATTTTTGTGATTGTAAATTAAAATTATAATGTAGTATTTTGAACTTTTGAACATTATATACTTGTAACATAGAGTAACATCCAGTCAGTTTACAATATAATAATGCCGAGAAGCAAGCTATCTTAGCCAATTTTTTTCCTTTGTGTATAATTTCATGACTTTTCTAAATGTTGGTATTAGGTAAAGAAAGGGATTTAATAATTTTCAACACCTTATAATTTGTGTTGAAATCCTAAGAACAAGAGGTAAACCATGATCCTACCCTGGATTACTCTAATGTTATGTCATTGGTTGTGATCTACTTAGAGATGACAATATCAGTAATCACGTGTATTTTTCAAGTTGAAATTTAACATCTAGAAAAGGTGTAACTACATAGTCACTGAATGAGAATGGTTAGTAATCATGCATAACATTTAAAAATTCTGATAGTATTTGCTTCCTAGTCCTAAGACCTTTTGAACTACCATTTTAGAACCTAGAAATCATGTTCAAGTTAGTGTTAAGTTTTTGAGTTATGTTGAGTTATGTTGGGTTGTTTGAGTTAAGATCATTCAATTCATTCATCAAGTTAGTCTATTTAAAGATTGACATAGTAAAAGACTTAACATTATAAGAGATTAAATAATGTAATAGTTAAAACTTAGGTTATCTAAGGTTGAATATCACATTTTGTCAGAGCCTTGCAATAAGACATTGAACTTATTAGCCAAAAACATTTGAAATCAAAGGGTAAACTAATTAGTAAATGGAAACCTTTCAAATGAAATATTTTTTTGAAATACATTGGAGAGCATGACTACTGAGTTTTTAATAGGTCATTCATTATATCAATTGAAATATTTTTTTCGTATGAAAAGGGATATCAAAACTGTTAGGTTTGGAATATGCTCGTGGGAATATACACCTTTCTAAATCTCCCTAGGGTGCAAGCATACCAATTTGTGCAATGTTTTTGGAATATGCTCATGGGAATATACACCTTTCTAAATATCCCTAGGGTGCAAACAAACCAATTAGTGCAATGTGCACTAACAACTTCTCTTTAATATTCATACTGTTAAAAAGGAATTGATCTCCTAGATATGTGTCATAAGGTATCTCACCACTATGCTTATGTCAGTCATGCATGTATTGGTGAGGTTATTATTTAAGAGCACCTTCTAGGAAATTTTCACACTCAAGTACAAACTCTAGAGTAGTCAGTGATGCATGTATTGTTGAGTTAGTTCTTCAAGAGAATCTTTTGGGAATGGTTGACACTCTACTATAGAGTAGTCATTGCTTCATACATTTTGTTAGACTATTTTTCTACAATATTAGGGATTAGGTGGCACTTCATTGAATCCATAATTATCATCCTTGATTTTTTTTTCTCATGTTGAACTAATCGTTGGGGATTCAAGCAAGGTGCTCTTGGTGATTCAAGAAGGAGGAGAGATAATATTTGGTGGTGTTGATCCTAATCACTTCAAGGGTAAACATCAATATGCTCCTATTACTCGAAAAAGTTACTGGAAGGTATGTAATAGAATCATGTTAGTTTTCCAGGTTTAAGATTGACTGTATTTAAGGATAAACACATGCATACCATGTTCTTTGTATGATTCATAGTTACTAGTAGGTATGTCATGGGATTATTCTACTCTAATAAATCGATGTTGCTATTTCCTTCAGTTTGACATGGGAGACTTCCTCATTGATGATCAATCAAAAGGTCTGCATACAGTCCATATTCTTCAATTGGGCACATGATTGCTTCTTAAGGAATCTTATGAAAATATTGATGGCATTTTATGAACATTTAGTTGTAGGTTTCTGTGTTGGAGGTTGTATTTCTATTGCAGGTTTTGGAACTTCTTTGCTAGCTGGTCCATTGGTAAATCTTGCAAACCTTTGATCTTTTGTAAATTTATTGTATAAGTTAGTGTTGTTTTTTAGGTTTGTGCACAATAAAACAATATAAACCATAGGGGTGTGGCACATCTGATGCTTGTATGCTCAAGAAATCAACAAATGCTCAATAATGCTAATTTGATAAATTGATATGCTATCTTTGTAGTGTGAAAGATATATAGTTAAACCGATTTCAAGAATTTTCTTAGTATCAAGGACCAAAGGGAGATAATTTTCTTTGTTTGTTTTATTGCATTATTTAAGCCAAGCATGTCTAGATGATGATGTAATTTTCTATACAAGACGGGTTCTTCACTTTGTTTCTTCTATGCATTGTTTTGCTGAACTTCCACCCTAGCAATATATGCAATGCTTTATAGATCATGTGTTGCTTTTATACTGAGAAAATGTACAAAGGATGATTCCCAAAATTTTCAAGATGGCACAAGATATATGAATCGAACTGCACTATATATTTTTACTAAAGGAACTATGTAGGGGCATGTTACATGTGTCTTACGTAGTGTGTACGTAATAACCGCCACAATGATTTTCCTAGGTACTATTCCTATTCTATTGATGGATAAATAAAGTAATTTCGCAATATTGGGTCAATTGAATCTCAGGTCTCTCTTAAGCTTGTTCTAGTCAAGCTAGAAGCATTCAAAGGACAATAGGCCACCTTTTATGTATTGAATTTACCAGTCATTTGGAAAAAGAAGACAATGCATAAAATTTAAATGGCGCAACTCTAACAGCTTTGCAACTAATGGTGCAAATTAGCTTCATCCAGCCCCATAACCTAGTTTCTAATTTAGAAACTATCTTATAACCTAATACATTGAAACTCTATCAACTTTGCAACTAATGGTGCAAATCAGCTTCAGCCAGCCTCGTAACCTAGTTTCTAAATTAGAAACTATCTTATAACCTAATACATTGCTAATTAAAAAAGGAATAATTTATTAAAACTATTTAAACATATACATAATGTTTACAAAAGGCAGGGAATAGTTGTCTTTAGTGACCTCTCTTGTTTGATTAGGCTTCCTTGTGTATTTCTAGTCTTCCTTCGTTATTTTATCAGAGTTTAAGGCATTGTTTCATGTTGCACTCCCTTAGACTAGTTCGTGTTTCAATATGATTGATTTAATTTGAAGGGAAGTTTATTATCATCTCTGTGGTTCTTCCCAAGTGGCTATACATTCCCCTCTCTACTTGTTTTCATTTTGGAGTTGCACAATCCTTTTTACATCATAGTGAATTCCTTTTAAAATCCTTCTTTTGGTAACTTGCAAGACTATAGGGAGGGTTTGATATAAGTTTTAAAAGAGCATGGTGTAGTGAACAAGTTCATTACCATGGCTATCATACTCCACAATAAATATATGACATGAATCCTACCATGTCAAATCGCACTAGGTGATAGCCATCATGGTGATACAATGTACGAGCTTACTGAGAGATGGTTAATCCAAGACGATTGATAAAACCATGGTAATATAAGTTATGCATTAACTTGAGTTTAAATCCATGGCTAGGATTCTTGTATATTAGGATTATATTAGACATTAACCCACATGTGTAAAATCGAGTGTTCATGTTATATGACAAGGTATCGTCATGTACATTTTGAAAGTAGATGTGTAAAAAATGCCAACGAAAACAATATATACCCAAAGTACATTGACTTCATAATAATGAATATAGTTAAACATATAAATTTTAATTCTTTAAACATTAATTTAATCTAGAAAATCAAAGATCCTTGGAAATAACACAACCTCTACACTTATGCAAATAAGAGATCACCTTTCCATCATACAACATTATTGTAACTGTATGCCTTTAGTAGATTTCAGATTTTGAATAATGCAGAGATGTGAAATAATCTTTGTTGAAAATTGAATAATATTCAAAACCTTAGTCAATAAAAAGACTATTGTGTCTTTATAAATGAGAATTCAAACCTTGTCGAAAGGATTTGATGGCAACATGTAAAATAGTAGAATGTCACCTCATGAATGATGAGTTTGGATATATAATTAAGCCAAGATCATAATCCATAGTTATGTAATGTATGTAATAATGAATAGTCATGAAATTTATTAGTTGCAAAATTAAGTTCACTTATAATATGAAAATATATCACAAGGAAAAGGTTTGTCATGGAATCATCATAAAATAATGTATCTAGACATGTCTGAAAATAAACTCTTTAGGATACTCATGCCAACTGTTTTGTTTTCTATTGGAAATAAAACATTCAGAATTACTCCAGATCAGGTTTGGTTTAGTCCCAAATAAACAAATGCTATTTGTTGTCCGATTCACCCTGCAGTATTGATGTCTTGTCTATCATCTATGGTTTGATGTTTGTAATCTCAGTTTGTTTTAAAATAGGTTTTTGGGAATTCAGAATTATAGGAGATATGTAGAACAAAGGCATTTATGTTATAAATGTGCATTTGAATAGAAGTTGCATACAACTTTCTGTAGAGAACATACGACTATTTAGTAATTTTAGCTTATTTTTTTTCTATACTTTGATTCCTAAATTTGCATTGTACTTTCTTGAATTGTAAGTAAAAAAATCAAATATCCTTATTACATAATAACATGAGAGGAGGTTCTTAATAGCTTTCAAATTAATTTTAAACCTAATTTAAGTTGTCATGTGATCCATTGTTTTCAGATGAGGTTTTGATTATTATAAACTAATCCTAAAGATAATTTGCATAACTGCAGTTTTGAAGAAGAATATACATTGTGTTTTGCAATATGTGTGGGTATCCATTGGTGAAAACCAATAAGTAGAATTGCTCCCATTCCCCTTTGGCGTTGTATAATACACAGTGATCTGAAATGGATCTATGTTTGTTTTTAAAGCTAGAGTGAATTTTTTTTGCTTTCAATTAGAACACATTTGAGGGTTTGTTTATATAATGTTAGGGTTTATATAATCTTACTTGTTTCATTTATTTTTGTGCACAAATTACTCCAGAGTGCGTGTAATATTGCTCATATTTTCTACAGGGTGAGTTAATCTGACATTTTCTGTATTACGCTATCAAAATTTGTTGAATCGTGGTAACCTAGATAATATATTCTTTTTTTTTATTTTGACATGTTATTTCACCAAGGATAATTTCCCTTATAAGCATGTGAATGTTCACCCAAAAAATTTAGTTTTTGATGGATTTCTCAAAGTCTGTTGTGTTGAAGGTGATAAGGTATTGTCTGTTTCATAGTGGAAATTACATTTTGTAATTTTTTTTATATGTTTATTTCTATTCTTGTTGTATGTAGTCCTTGTGTGTTATATCAATTATGTAGTGTATGTTTGTGTATTGAAATTTACTATGTATCCTTTTTGAAAATGCAAGGATGATTTAAGATGAAAAGTGTATAGAAATTTATATAAATGATCAAAACATATATGTCAAAGTACAAAGCATCATCCAATTTTTCTAATAAATTGTAGCCTGATACTTTAAACTTATTGCATGCTAAATCCAAGGTGGTACCCTTCATAAATGACACTTCTAGTGTAACGGCCCCTGTCATCCCAACGTCTATTAACAAGGAAAATACACTTTTTTTTTTTTTTTTAATATACCAATTGAATGATCAACTCAATGTCTAACTAGTCAGGCATTTATAACAAAGCAACCAATTGGTACATAGAACAATAAATTAAGGACTATGTTTTGCACCTTTACTAAACTATGTGGATCTCGTATTCTTGACTTCAAGGGAACTAGATACACTTGGTTATTATATAAAATGCCTCTATGGATTGATCTAAACATGTAGTATGAATGTGTTGCGTATACATTTTTTTTTTTGTTTCTAATACTTCTTGGATGGGCAAAGTCAAAGGTTTCAGCTTCTTTAAGATACTACGGTGCATGTACTAACATATAGGGAATCTTGGTTGCGTCTAAGCCTAAGGAATTTTTTTTTAAAGGTGGGAACATATTGCCAAACCTTTTACATGGGAACATACCACGTGACTCATGGAGAGATGTGAGATATGCCCACCAATCACTAGATATTTTACCCAGTCATTTATGTTTTCGATGATACTAAAGAAGTCGTAAGTGGAAAAGTGTGGGTAAAGTGTGCCAAAAGAGGAAACATGTGCTTAGAGCCTATCAAGATCATACATATAAGAATGTGGAATCAAGGAGATGTTTCCTTTATAAAATAAAGGAAGGCCAAGTCATTGAGGTACGAAGCTAAGATTTTGAAAATTTAAATATTCCAAGTTTCATAACTTATACATATTCCAAGTTATGAAATATAAGTTAAATATTTTGAAGCACAAACAAAACTACTCCAGTACTAATTCAAAACATAGGAAGCACCTCCTATTCGTACCTTATTATTCAAAAAAAGAATGAGATAAAAATTAAACTCAGTAGCAATTCTTCAGCCAAGAATTGGAAGACAGGCGCGATAGAGTCTATATCGCAGGTCGCATTGTTGAAATTTGTGAACCTATTAAAATGATGAAGAGTCCATATGAGTTTCTATAAATTTAGGATTTTAATATATTCATTCCCCTTTCAGTGACTTGTATTCATTTCACGTCCAGAAACATCAACGCAAGGAGTAATAAAATTTCCAAACTATGGCTTAAAATATTCATTTCCCTTTCAGCGACTTGTAGAGGTAAATCATGGCCCAAAATTTTCGGATCTGAGTCTGAAAAAGCAAGTAGTTATCTATTCAGTAGGTAGAGGTGAGATTGAAACAAAAATACTTCAGATTCATGTATGGAAATCAAACTCAACCAAAAGAATTCATAATGCTTGGATTCAGGTTCGAACCATACACATAGATATAAAAGCAAATCGCAAACTTGGCATAAGGATAATAAATTTAGAACCACAAAAGATAATGTCAAAATAACATACCCAAAAAAATGAAAATCATAGTTTTCAAAACAGCGAGAGAGCTTAGACCCAGATTAATGGAGTGCATTCTCAGCTCAAGCAAATAATGCTCAGATATAAAACAACATCCAAATCCCATAAAGAGAAGGATGATTAGCAACGAAACACGGCTGGGAGTTGAATATATATCAGGAAAGTTTAAGGAGAAGGAAAGTCAAGATTTGCGAAGCACCGATAGAGAGTTTCACATATGATATGAGTCATATCACCCAACGTTTTTAGCCAATCTAGATCTACCCAATGCAACCAGAGATGGAGAGAATCGCAATTTCAATCCTTTGGTAGGTAATTTATGGATCAGTTTATCATTCCTCGTGGCTAGTGTCCCGATCCCTACACATTCTTGGTCGGATCATGGTCCAAGGAATAAATAACACTGCGGGGTCTAGCAAACTACGATGGGATAAAAAGGGAATCCCGTAGCTACATCGTTTAAACAATTGAAACGCAGAGAGGGATTAAATTGCGTTCGTAGTATTCCAATGTAAATCAAATGCAATTGGGTTTTCTTGGATCGGTGATCAATAAAATCGCAAAATAGTTCAGATCGTTCCTGAATGGTCGAATCCACCAAGAGTATACAAAAATAGTGGTTCTATACTTACATAAATTACACAGTGATCTCAATTCAAAATCCATAGTGAAGTAACAATCGAATAAACCGCACCAACCCATAACAATTCCATTATTATTGTTTCATCATTATTTGTTTCATGCCGAAAAGGAAAACACAGATCTATAATTAAATTACAGATCCAGATCTCATAAACATTACTGGCATAAATGCATTCTCCACTCTGAGCAACACGCAGGAATATAACAGAGATCTAAATAAAATACAACAATTTCTGAGTCCAGATCTCATAATAAAATATAGCACAGATCTAAATAAAATACAACAATTTCTGAGTCTAGATCTCATAATAAAATATAACACAGATCTAAATAAAATACAACAATTTCTGAATCCAGATCTCATAATAAAATATAACACAGATCTAAATAAAATACAACAATTTCTAACAATCCCTAAAAACTTGAGTTTCTTTGTGCAGGCTTGTTCTTTCTGAGGTTGTCGCACCACGAACTTTGTCAAGCTGCCACGAACGTCGATCAGTTCCCAATCACCAGAGATCCACCGGTTGACCTCCCTACCAATCCAATGGGTACTCTCCTTCCCCAAGGACCCCCGAGCTAAATGGGGTTGCCGGAAGAAGTACCCAAGCACGATCAGAGTGTGTAGAATCACTAAGGGCCTCCCAACCCCCTTCACACCTGATAAACCAAAATCTCTATAGCCACCATCTGCTTCTGCATTCTCTCATCCGTCCAACATTAGGGTAAAAAGCATCCCATACTCAAACCCTACCCCTTTATTTATATCGTTTTCATAATGTAAAATTATTATTATTGTTGTTCATAAGGTTGCACTTTCCATTACTTTATTTTCAAGTCATAAGTTTATTGTTTAGTTATTACTTATTTACAACCTTAGAGTTTAATAATTTCTTTTGTTTCTCCAGGTGATATCAAGGGTTCCATGATCGTCTTCATGCCCTTCAAATATCCCAATTTCCATGGTGGGGAGTTAGTGCGATGGCTGAGACCATGTTAACTCAATCCAATCCACACTGTAGAGAGACTCATGGTTACTGAGGAATAAGGCCAACACCTCATTGCACGCCCCTCAGTTGATCCTCTTGAGTGACCGAGTCCGCGGCCTACCCTCATGGCAGCATGCCTCTTGTAGGTAAAAGCCTCTCTCGCTTTTCAACCTGCCACATGGAAAATATGTGCTAACCATACCGTTACTTTCTTCCGTGCAACCCCATCATCCTTTGTGGATCGATTGGGAACCAAGATCATGTGCCTGCACATGTGAAAACCATGTGCATTAATCGCACTACACAATTTAATCAAAATATCATTAAAATAAATTATATCACCTGATATTCTGTTTATACTCAAACTGAAATTCATGTGGCATTGACACCACCTTGTGTCATTGCGCAGTTGGGTCCCAGTCACACTATAAAACTGTCAAATCATCTACCAATATATCGTAAGAAATGAAAATTGTTCATATATTTCATTTACACATTTTAAGATCAATCATATCACATTATATAAATCTATCTACCAATGTCCATTCATTCATAAGCAATCATTGTGACACAACAATCAATGCATATATAAGTCATTTTAATTCATCGTATTAAACCAGGCTGTTTGTACTCAAAATTCCCTGAAACCATAACATATTTTAACACTTGAAATAGTCTGTCCAACAAGGCAATACAATGTTGCATTACAAAATCTCATTTATCCATGAGTACCCAAATGTATCAACATGATGAAAACATAAATTTCAAAATTTAACCGAGTCATTTGTGATAAAATGCCCTCAAATAATAATATAGTTGAATAATAAAAGAGTCTAACAAAATGGGGCACTACATACACCCCCTCTTCAAGAAAATTCGTCCCAAAGTTTTCAAAACAAGTAAGGAAACTGCTGGTGCATTTCAGATGCATCCTCCCAAGTAGCTGCGTTAGAACTATAGTTATCCCATTGGACCTTTACCTGGTCGACTAATCGACGCCGAAGCTGTCGATTTCGTCGGTCCAATATACGGATCGGTTCGGCCTTCAAGACCCCATTTTCCGATATCTGCAAGTTACTCAAATTTATAACATGAGAAGGATCTGAAATATAATGACGCAAAATAGAAACATGAAAAACATTATGCATGCGACTCAACGATGATGGCAATGCAAGACGATAGGCAACCGGTCCCAACTTCTCGAGTATCACAAATGGTCCTACAAATTGCGGTGATAATTGATCTCCCTTCCCAAATTTAATTGAGCTCTTTTGTGGCCTAACCCGAAGGAATACTTTATCACCTACTTCATAAATCCTATTGATTCTATGTGCATCAGCATAGCTCTTTTGTCTATCATGTGCTTCCTTCAACTGTGCATGAATAGTTGTCATCTGTTCTTCCATCTCTTGAATCAATTCTGGTCCTACAAGGACTCTATCTTCCAGACGAACCCAACTCAATGGGGTTCTACATGGCCTCCCATATAAGAATTCAAACGGTGCCATCTTGATAGAGCTTTGATAACTATTGTTGTAAGCAAACTCAACCAATGGTAGATATTCCTCCCAACGCTTTTGTTGATCCATCACATACATACGTAACATGTCTTCCAAGACTTGGTTCACCCTTTCTATCTGGCCATCTGTCTCAGGGTGATATGATGTACTAAAATTTAGCCGTGTCCCTAAAGCGGCTTGGAAACTTGTCCAAAACCTTCCAGTGAATACTGGCCCTCTATCTGAAATTATCTTGCGAGGTACACCATGTAACCTCACAATTTCATTTATAAATACTCTTGCAATCTCTGGTGCTTGATAGGTAGTCTTTACAGGTATAAAATGTGCACTCTTAGTTAAAGTATCTATGACCACAAAAATAGAGTCATGTCTTCTTGCAGTCATTGGTAACCCAACAATAAAATCCATTGATATAACCTCCCATTTTGATTCCGGGATTACATGTGGTTGTAGTAATCCTGCGGGATGCCTATGCTCAGCCTTGACCAATTGACATTCTAGGCACCTTTCCACAAAGTTAACTACATCCTTCTTCATTCCAATCCAATAAAATAACGGTTTTAAATCTGCGTACATCTTCTTAACCCCAGGATGTGCCATATACACAGCCCTATGAGCCTCTGACAAGATCAATTTTTGAACTTATTCATTAAATGGTACATAAATTCTCTTCTTATATCGCAATAATCCATCTTCCTCAAACACATACCCTTCATACTTTGGGTTTTTCAATACCTCATTTTCTAATTCGGTCTTAACCTCTCTATACCACTCATCTTCCAATTGTAATTTCAATATCTTTTCCCGTAAGTTTGTTTTTAAGGGCACTAGGGAAAAGATACGAGGCCTTCGACTTAGAGCATCCGCTACCTTATTCATCATCCCCTTGATGTACGATATTTCAAAATCATACTCGCTCATTAATTCAGACCACCTCCTTTGTCTAGAATTGAGGTCGCTTTGGGTGAAAATATATTGTAACCCATGGTGATCTGTCTTTAACTCAAATTTCCTTCCTACCAGATAATGTCTCCATAAACGCAAAGCTTAAACCACGGCATCAAGCTCTAAATCATGCGTTGCATAGTTCTCCTCATGAGGTCTAAGTTTCCTTGAGGAGTAAGCTATCACCCTACCTTCTTGCATCAAAACACCTCCTAGACCTTCTTTCGATGCATCAGTACACACTAAGAAGTGTTTATCCATATCGGGTACTTTAAGAACTGGAGCCGTCGTCAACAACTGCTTAAGCTTTGCGAATGCCTCCTCACATCGTTCTGTCCATATGAAATTCTTGTTCTTCTTCTGTAACTCCGTAATTGGGCTTGCAATTTTTGAGAATCCTTCTACAAATCTTCTATAATACCCTGCTAATCCCATAAAACTATGCACCTCATGTACATTTTTCGGTGCTGGCCATTCAAGAATGGCCTCAACCTTTGCGGGATCCACCGATATACCATACCTAGTTATAACATGTCCTAAATAATGAATCTCTAGCTGGAAGAAGGAACACTTTGATAGTTTGGCGTATAGCTTGCACTCTCTCAAACACTGCAACACAAGTCTTAAATGCTCTTCATGCTTATCTTGCGTCATTGAGTAAATAAGGATATCATCTAAAAACACTTGCACAAATTTATCCAAGTACTCTCTGAATACATTATTCATCAAGTTCATGAAAACTCCAGGTGCATTCGTCAACCCAAATGGTACTACAACAAACTCGAAATGTCCATATCGAGTTTTAAATGCAGTCTTTGGGACATCTTCTTCTCTGATTCTTAGTTGATGGTATCCCGACCTTAGATCTATTTTCGAAAATATTGTTGCCCCTTTCATCTGATCAAACAGATCGTCAATTCTTGGTAAGGGATATTGATTCCTTATGGTTGCTTTGTTCAATTGACGATAATCAATGCAAAGTCTCCATGAACCATCCTTCTTCTTCATGAATATCACTGGTGCTCCCCAAGGTGATATACTAGGGCGAATGAAACCTAAATCTAAAAGCTCTTGAAGTTGTATCTGCAATTCTTGTAACTCGGGTGTTGTCATATGATAGGGTACTCTAGATATAGGTTCGGTTCCTGGTTTAAGTTTGATAGTGAACTTAATCTCCCTCTTAGGTGGTAATCTGGGTAATTCTTCAGGGAATACATCCACAAACTGGGATAGCATGGGGTGTTGACTTACATCGACAATGTCTTTCTTATCATTCATCACTATCACCGCATACAACTCACATCCCTTACGCATGCTCTTTTTCAATTGCAATGCTGAAATAAACCTTAATGATACCCCTCTTCTAGTCCCTATTAGGATTCTCTTATGCCCGAACTCATCTATGAATATTAGCTTTTTCTCCTTACAGTCTAACATAGCTGAATGGGTTTCTACCCAATCCATCCCTAAGATAATATCATAGGATCCTAAAGCTGTAGCATAAAGGGATACTTTTGTAACACACATGCCCAAGTATACCTCACAATCCTTGACCAATTCTCCTACTCTTTGAGTGATACCCAATGCCATTTCGACTATATTGAAATCATCTTGCTTGCTTTCCATCACCTTACATCTAGACAATGCTTCATAAGAAATAAAACTTTCAGTTGCTCCTGGGTCTACTAAAAGAGAAAATTTCATACCATTTATTTTACCTGTCGCCTCTAGCACGGTGGACTGATGTTTTGCCTGGCGGTTGTTGACTGCAGCATGGATTTGATGAGCCTTGCCCAAGTCTCCAACTGTAGTCTGTCCCTTTCCTTGACTAGAATCTATCTTGGCTTGCGGATAGTCTGGAAATGGGGTTCTCCACAAGTCCAACACCCCCTTTTTGGGTCTAACCTCTGGACACTCGATTGAGTAAAAGTAGATCCACTGCTATACTGGGGGCGTTGCGCTGTTGCATTTCCACTTTGATATTGTGACTGCATTGGTGGCCTATATGGTGGTCTCTGGCCACCGGGTGCACGTCTCTGACTCCCCGTTGTGGGACTCTTGAATGAATTTTGGCGTCCGGTTAGTGGTCTCGAAGCACTAGCTAACTGTACTCCTGGTTTCTGTACCACTACTCCTGAAGATCGAGGTGGTCGCGACTGCCCACCTCCTACAAACTCTTCCTTAGCTATGATAGATTTTTGCACTGCTTCGTGCAAGGTACGTGGCATCAAAATACGTACTTTTTCCCTGATGTTGAAGTTGAGCCCATACACAAATTTATTCACTCGCAACTTCTTCGTACTCAAATGTGGAGCATACCTCAATAGTTCCATAAATTTAGCTTCATACTCTGGGACTGATCGACCTCCTTGCCTCAAGGAGTTGAATTCATTCAATTGCCTTTCAATAAACTCTTTAGATAGGCAACGTTCTCGAAAATGTTCTTCAAATATTTCCCAAGAGACCTCTATTATTTCAATTCCCAGCTGCGGCAGCAAGGTCTTCCACCATAGCAGTGTGCTTCCCTTAAGTTGCAATATCGCCATGCGCACTTTCATGTTGGAGGTATAATCGCTTAATGTAAAGCACATGGACATGTTCTCAAGCCATGCCTCAGCTGCAATGCCATCAGGTGCGCCCTAAAATTCTGGAAATTTCACCTTCTCAAATTCTCTTTGAGCATTTTCCTTCGGCGGTTGCTGAGATCCTTCTACAGGTGCTATGGCATCTCTATCCTCTCGGTCTAACTGATTAATCAATGCCTCAGACATCCGCTAGAATGAATGCATCATATTCATCACTTCAACTGCAGGTATATGGGTCAGTTCTTCCACTGCTGGTGGATCACGTGGAGGCGAAGGCTGCAAAAGAGGTGGTGTACCACGTCCCCTAGCACTTCTACCCCTCCTTCCTCTTCTTCCCCTAGCATCCATGCTTCCTGAGTTTGCAAGGTGAATAGTTCACATATTAGCTTCCAATCATTACATAATAAAAATAAACAAAAATAACTTAAAGAGCAATGAGCCCAAGGTCCTAGAGTTAGAACCATGCTCTGATACCATGTGTAACGCCCCCTGTCATCCCAACGTCTATTAACAAGGAAAATACACATATTTTTTTTTATTTTTAAAAAAAATAAAAATTGAATGATCAACTCAATGTCTAACTAGTCAGGCATTTATAACAAAGCAACCAATTGGTACATAGAACAATAAATTAAGGACTATGTTTTGCACCTTTGCTAAACTATGTGGATCTCGTATTCTTGACTTCAAGGGAACTAGATACACTTGGTTTTTATATAAAATGCCTCTATGGATTGATCTAAACATGTAGTATGAATGTGTTGTGTATACATTTTTTCTTTTTGGTTTCTTATACTTCTTGGATGGGCAAAGTCAAAGGTTTCAGCTTCTTTAAGATACTACGGTGCATGTACTAACATATAGGGAATCTTGGTTGTGTCTAAGCCTAAGGCATTTTTTTTTTAAAGGTGGGAACATATTTCCAAACCTTTTACATGGGAACATACCACGTGACTCATGGAGAGATGTGAGATATGCCCACCAATCACTAGATATTTTATCCAGTCATTTATGTTTTCGATGATACTAAAGAAGTCGTAAGTGGAAAAGTGTGGGTAAAGTGTGCCAAAAGAGGAAACATGTGCTTAGAGCCTATCAAGATCATACATATAAGAATGTGGAATCAAGGAGATGTTTCCTTTATAAAATAAAGGAAGGCCAAGTCATTGAGGTACGAAGCTAAGATTTTGAAAAGTTAAATATTCCAAGTTTCATAACTTATACATATTCCAAGTTATGAAATATAAGTTAAAGATTTTGAAGCACAAACAAAACTACTCCAGTACTAATTCAAAACACAGGAAGCACCTCCTATTCGTACCTTATTATTCAGAAAAATAATGAGATAAAAATTAAACTCAGTAGCAATTCTTCAGCCAAGAATTGGAAGACAGGCGTGATAGAGTCTATATCGCAGGTCACATTGTTGAAATTTGTGAACCTATTAAAATGATGAAGAGTCCATATGAGTTTCTATAAATTTAGGATTTTAATATATTCATTCCCCTTTCAGCGACTTGTATTCATTTCACGTCCAGAAACATCAACGCAAGGAGTAGTAAAATTTCCAAACTATGCCTTAAAATATTCATTTCCCTTTCAGCGACTTGTAGAGGTAAATCGTGGCCCAAAATTTTCGGATTTGAGTCTGAAAAAGCAAGTAGTTATCTATTCAGCATGTAGAGGTGAGATTGCAACAAAAATACTTCAGATTCATGTATGGAAATCAAACTCAACCAAAAGAATTCATAACGCTTGGATTCAGGTTCGAACCATACACATAGATATAAAAGCAAATCGCAGACTTGGCATAAGGATAATAAATTTAGAACCACAAAAGATAATGTCAAAATAACATACCCAAAAAAATGAAAATCGTAGTTTTCAAAACAGCGAGAGAGCTTAGACCCAGATTAATGGAGTGCATTCTCAGCTCAAGCAAATAACGCTCAGATATAAAACAACATCCAAATCCCATAAAGAGAAGGATGATTGGCAATGAAACACGGTTGGGAGTTGAATATATATCAGGAAATTTTAGGGAGAAGGAAAGTCAAGATCTGCGCAGCACCGATAGAGAGTTTCACATATGATCTGAGTCATATGACCCAACGTTTTTAGCCAATCCAGATCTACCCAATGCAACCAGAGATGGAGAGAATCGCGATCTCAATCCTTTGGTAGGTAATTTATGGATCAGTTTACCATTCCTCACGGCTAGTGTCCCGATCCCTACACATTCTTGGTCAGATCGTGGTCCAAGGAATAAATAACAATGCGGGGTCTGGCAAACTGCGATGGGATAAAAAGGGAATCACGTAGCTACATCGTTTAAATAATTGAAACACAGAGAGGGATTAAATTGCGTTAGTAGTATTCCAATGTAAATCAAATGCAACCGGGTTTTCTTGGATCGGTGCTCAATAAAATCGCATAACAGTTCAAAGCATTCCTGAATGGTCGAATCCACCAAGAGTATACAAAAATAGTGGTTCTATACTTACATAAATTACACAGTGATCTCAAATCAAAATCCATAGTGAAGTAACAATCAGATAAACTGCACCAACCCATAACAATTGCATTATTGTTGTTTCATCATTATTTGTTTCATGCCAAAAAGGAAAACACAGATCTATAATTAAATTACAGATCCAGATCTCATAAAAATTACTGGCATAAATGCATTCTCCACTCTGAGCAACACGCAGGAATATAATAGAGATCTAAATAAAATACAACAATTTCTGAGTCCATATCTCATAATAAAATATAGTACAGATCTAAATAAAATACAACAATTTGTGAGTCCAGATCTCATAAAAAAATATAACACAGATCTAAATAAAATACAACAATTTCTGAATCCAGATCTCATAATAAAATATAACACAGATCTAAATAAAATACAACAATTTCTAACAATCCCTAAAAACCTGAGTTTCTTTATGCAGGCTTGTTCTTTCTGAGGTTGCCGCACCACGAACTTTGTCAAGATCCCATGAATGTCGATCAGTTCCCAATCACCAAAGATCCACCGGTTTACCTCCCTACCATTCCAATGGGTACTCTCCTTCCCCAAGGACCCCCGAGCTGAATGGGGTTGCTGGAAGAAGTACCCAAGCACAATCAGAGTGTGTAGAATCACTAAGGGCCTCCCAACCCCCTTCACACCTGATAAACCAAAATATCTACAGCCACCATCTGCTTCTGCATTCTCTCATCCATCCAACATTAGGGTAAAAAGCATCCCATACTCAAACCCTACCCCTTTATTTATATCGTTTTCATAATGTAAAATTATTATTATTGTTATTATTTTTTTATTCTTATTTGAATTCATTTTTTTTTATTTCAACGGATCTTTTGTCATATGCATTTTTGTAATGTCATATGCATTTATCCAATCTTCTAATTTAGGATTTCTTTACTTAACTATTCCTAAATTTCATTCCTAGAATTTTGCTTTTGATTTGCTATTTTTGTGTGTGCAATGTGTTAATATTTAGAATCTTCTTTTATTTTTTTTATCATGATTTCTTTTTATTTTCATTATATTTTTTATTTTTATTTTTATTTCATAAGGTTGCACTTTCCATTACTTTATTTTCAAGTCATAAGTTTATTGTTTAGTTATTACTTATTTACAACCTTAGAGTTTAATAATTTCTTTTCTTTCTCCAGGTGATATCAAGGGTTCCATCATCGTCTTCATGCCCTTCAAATATCCCACTTTCCGTGTTGGGGAGTTAGTGGGATGGCTGAGACCACATTAACTCAGTCCAATCCACACTGTAGAGAGACTCATGGTTACTGAGGAATAAGGCCAACACCTCATTTCACGCCCCTCAGTTGATCCTCGTGAGTGACCGAGTCCGCGGCCTACCCTCACGGCAGCATGCCTCTTGCAGGTAAAAGCCTCTCTCGCTTTTCAACCTGCCACATGGAAAATATGTGCTAACCATACCGATACTTTCTTCCATGCAACCCCATCATCCTTTGTGGATCGATTGGGAACCAAGATCATGTGCGTGCACACGTGAAAACCATGTGCATTAATCGCACTACACAATTTAATCAAAATATCATTAAAATAAATTATATCACCTAATATTCTGTTTATACTCAAACTGAAATTCATGTGGCATTGACACCATCTTATGTCATTGCGCAGTTGGGTCCCTGTCACACTAGAAAACTGTCAAAGCATCTACCAATATATCGTAAGAAATGAAAATTGTTCATATATTTCATTTACACATTTTAAGATCAATCATATCACATTATATAAATCTATCTACCAATGTCCATTCATTCATAAGCAATCATTGTGACACAACAATCAATACATATATAAGTCGTTTTAATTCATCGTATTAAACCAGGCCGTTTGTACTCAAAATGCCCTGAAACCATAACATATTTTAACACTTGAAATAGTCTGTCCAACAAGGCAGTACAATGTTGCATTACAAAATCTCATTTATCCATGAGTACCCAAATGTATCAACATGATCAAAACATATATTTCAAAATTTAACCGGGTCATTTGTGATAAAATGCCCTCAAATAATAATATAGTTGAATAATAAAAGACTCTAACAAAATGGGGCACTACATCTAGATTTGAAATCAAAAGGTAAATTAACTCTTGAATGGCAACCTTTCAATTTTTTTTTTGTTAATTACACAACTAGGCGTCAAATTTTCGATGGCCATGGGAGGATGTTTGACGCATTTGTTGAAGATCCAACACTTTTAGCCGTCCTTCAGCCGAAAGGAATGCCATGCCTCCAACAACCATGCCCGTCAGAATTTCGACGCCCTCCCAAAGACGTTCGACGGGAATGCCATGCCTCCGACATCCAAGCCCGTCGGACTTCTGACAGCCCATCGAAAAACCTATGGGTAAGTGTCGGAAATACGATGGTATATGCAAGTTTTTTGCGACACTATCAGACAGCAGAATGTTGAATATTTGATGCTGTGGTGTGGTCGGATCGTCAACATGTATTGAAAAGGAGTCGAATATCTGACCTTATTCCACTGATGACAAACAAATCTGCATATGTTGAATCACCAAGAGGGCATTATCGAATTTCAGACATGCAAGATGTTGGATTTTGGGCTCAATTTCTGTTGTGATTCAATTCTCACTACAATAATTCACTTGCTCAAATAACAATTTAAATAATCAATACAATAGTTCACTTGCTCAAATAACAATTTATATAATATATGTAATTGTTGCAATTAAAATCCTAGATTTCAAATTTTAACAATCTATACATTCATTTACATTATATTCATGAATGCAATGCTTAGTATTATATTGAAATTGTGACTTTTTGTATTTGTTTAAGAATTTATTTGATTTTTTTTTATAAACATCATGAATCATAAAAGATATGGAATTGAAATTGCTTAGAAAATAATTCAGTTTCACATTAAATACATATCAATCAAACAATTGTTGCAATATTCGAGTCTACGGAAACATTTCAGTACAAACATTGCAGATTATAGAACAATTTTTTCCACTTTAAATAACAAGATATTCCATATTTGTTCCACAATTGACATTCATGCCTTAAAACAACATAACTGACGATCATGTAATTTATGATGACTTTATATACTAAGTTGATGTAATGTACAAGGTTTTCTAATTGTTGCAATTAAAATCCCATAGGCATTAAAATATATGGAATTGAAATTGCTTATGAAATAAACATCACCAATCATAAAAATATATGGAAGTGGAATTGCTTATTAAAAAACTCAGTTTCACATTAAATACATATCAATTAAACAATTATTGCAGTATTAGAGTCTATGAAAACATTTCAGCAACTTATTAATTATAATGAATATAATGTGAATTATATTCATGAACGCACTACTGAGCAACATATTGACTATTTATTATAAAAATGGTAATGTTGCAACCTCACATTTCCAAGGAATACTATCAAATTGCCACACTCCCACCTGCTTACATCATTTTATTATAATTATCATGCTTATTTCGGCAATTATTTATGTGTAATTGCAAGAAAATACATTAAAAAACACAACCATTCTAAATCACGATTTAAATTTAACAATTTATTTGATTTTTTTCATAAACATGACAAATCATAAAAGATATCGAACTTAGATTGCTTAAAAAATAATTCAATTTGACCTTAAATACATATCAATTAAACAACTGTTGCAATATTAGAGTCTACGAAAATATTTCACCAACATATTAACTATTTATTAAAAAAAATGGTAATGTTGAGACATTACATTTCAATTAGAAATACAATATTGCACTTGCTCAAATAAAAATTTAATTAATCTATGTAATTTTTGCAATTAAAATCCTAGATTTCAAACTTTAACATTCCCTACATTCATTTAGATTATATTGATGAATGCAATGGTCAGCAACATATTGAATTTTTGTTAAAACAACGCTAATGTTGCAACCTCACATTTCCAAGGAATACTATCAAATTTCCACAATCCCACATGCTTAGATCATTTTATTATAATTATCATGCTTTTTTCGATAATTATTTATGTATAATTGCAAGAAATTACATTGAAAAACACAACCATATTGAATCATAACCATTCATGTATGTCACAATACAACATTAACAGTCATGAACAATGCATTCTAGCATAACCTTTTATAAATGTGACGATGTGACAAAAACCAATAAGGAATGGATGAATATTGTAATCCATCACACCCCTTCATGTATGTTTAAATGAAACAACCACATTTAAAAAATAAAATAAACCCAATCCTTCTAGATCCTTGCAGCAAACCTCATAATTCGACATAATTCATGAAATAACACAGACATAGTACAACATAACCATGAACGAATGTCACAGGACACCATAAGCACCAATGAACATCATAATCCAAGATAACCCTTCATCAATTTCAGAATGCAAAAAAACAGTCAAAATAAAACTAAACCCAACTACTACAAAACAATTTTACTAATGGCATAATGTAACAAAAATCCAGCAACCAACATTACCATATTGCAACATGACCATAGAGCAATGTCATAATTCAACTTAATGCTCACTCACTATGATAATCCAACATAGCACTTGATAAATTAAATTTATATTTGACTTATTAAACTACTTTTAATGTTGTAATGCAATCAACCACATTAATGAACATAACTATCTAATACAATATATTCATAGCGAAATGACGCATTCGAGCATAACCCCTCATTTATGTCAAAATAGAATAAAGAATTGAAAATATGACTACACCTAATCATTGTGCAACATTACAATGACTTACATAATGTCACATAACCACATTACGGAACATAGCCATAATGCAACATGGCAATTAGAGAACTATTGCACTATTAGAATCCAATAAGACCTTTCGACGACATATTAAATTTTGATTTTAAATGCTAACGTTGCAGTGTGACATTTCCAATGATGATTATCATAACCCTTTCTCAACCTCCTACATACTATTTGAATGCTTGCATTCCCCAATTTATTTGTTAGATTATGAAATTAAACAAAGGCTATGTGACATTCACACAGTTTGCAAGGATTTGATGTCACATCTTCGTATGTTTTGCGACACAATACATATTATAAACAAAAAACATTTCTTATGTCGCATTGTGACGTTGATCATCTACATTCTAATAATATTGAACATATGTTGACTTGGTACATCAATAATATGGTAAGGAACCTTATGGGTAGGTTACATTATGAATTTGTGATGATATAAGTTAATACGTTTGTTTATAGCATGTGAATTAAATACCTTCTTCTTAATTACCATATTATTATACAACATAATAATTATATATTATTATTTCCATAAAATTCATGTTATTATTTTATTCTTACTTTCACACAATTATTTTAATTAAATGCTATATTTTATTATTTTGATATCAATATTTTAACTAATAACCATATTTTGACAATAGAATAATAAAATACATTAGTATTATTAAATATTAATATTTTCTTTGCATTAATGTTTTTTATTTATTTTTTATTACAATTATTTTAATTAAATACTATATTATATTAGTTTAACAATCACAATAAAATAAAATAATATAATATAGTACTATTAAAATTATTATAATTGTATATTATTAGAAAATTATTATATAATTACATTTATTTAACTATTTTTAATATTATTCTATTAAGATTTAAAATATTAGTTTGACATTCACAATAGAATAATATAATATAGTACTATTAAAATTATTATCATTGTACTTAAATTATGTTATTATATAGTTATTATATAATTACACTTATTTAACTATGTTTAATATTATTTTATTAAAATCTAAAATAGTATATTGTATTTAATATTATTATGTAATAAAACATTAATTACAGTTAACTAACTATAATTATTACAATTTTACTATCATCTAAAATATTATAATACATTGCAATGTATGTTAAAAACAAAATTATTAATACATGAATTGTTTCCTAATATTAATTATACTTAACTAACCAATATTCTTACTATTTTGTTATTATCTAAAATATTATAATATATTTTAATAAATAAGAAAAACATTATTACTAAATTAATTGTTTCCTAATATTGAAAAATATGATCTTCAAAATAAACCATATTTATATCCAAGATTCAAAACTTAATATGGCTTATTAATTTGTTTTAATTATGCCATACATTATTTTAAATAATACAATGTATAAAAT
Organism: Pseudotsuga menziesii; assembly: GCA_001517045.1. Taxonomy (NCBI): domain Eukaryota; kingdom Viridiplantae; phylum Streptophyta; class Pinopsida; order Pinales; family Pinaceae; genus Pseudotsuga; species Pseudotsuga menziesii. The sequence continues at coordinate 156,107 of LPNX010860692.1, read as the reverse complement.
GATATCATTTATTTAAATCCAAATGGATATTAAAATAATTAATTGTAAAGGTATTAAATTTAATTTTTAATAAATTTAATTATAATTATTAATTATATTTATTATTATATGTTATAATAATTATTAAATAAACAATATTATTCTCATTAATACTTTGTAGATATGTCTATGTGCTGACCCGTTACTAGCAACAACCACATTAAATTATTTAATGTGTCTGAATGCGTCGATAGGCGTAAATTAGGCACATACTTTTTATATTAAAGTTTTTCCCTATAGTATGTGCTTAAATTTACGCCTATCGACGTATTCAAACACATTAAATAATTTAATGTGATTGTTGCTAGTAAATTGTCCAATTCACATTTCATTTGCATTGTCCACCACAAAAGACATTAAACACACCATACATGTATTTTATTTAGTATAATAAACGAATTTATCATAAGAACTCTACTTCTAAAATCCATGTTATGTAAGGCTTAATGTTCATCACATTGTATAATTGTGGGTAAATGTTTTATATACAATTCATGTTTTTAAAGATAATGTCTTATATTATTGACTTTTACATTACAAGAAAAAATCTATTTTAACTTTATGATAAATAAACATTTAAAATACTCACTTATATAGTACAAATCAAATTAGTATTTTTATAATAAAATACCTAGTATACTCTAATTCTAGGTGGGGGAGGTAAAGATTAGTAAACATTTTGATATAGAGAAGAATATAGTATTTAACTAAAATTGTTGTAGTGATAAGAATCTAATAAAATCTTAGCCTCAAGGGGTCACGAGTGGGGGAGGTAAAGATTAGTAAACATTTTGATATAGAGAGGAAAATCGTATTTAACTAGAATTGTTGTAGTGATAAGAATCTAATAAAATCTTAGCTTCAAGGGGTCACGAGTAGGGATTAAGGTTTATAATGAAGGTTATAGTTCCTCCTAGTAAGTTTCTTTCTATTTGTTAGAGTTATTATGTCACACGGGTGATATGTATGAATTGGTCATGAATATTAATTCATTTTGATATGGAAACTGGTAGATGTTGCATTTGCATTTGGAGAGTGGTAATTGTTTTTAAAAAAGAAAATTGTGTTATAGTTATTAAAAATTTGGATATAAGTTTAAATATATATTTCCAATAAAAAAATATTGGAAATTTTGGATATATATATTTGCAATAAAATAACTAGCAGTGATATTCTTTTTTAAGGGATGAGAAGAAATAAAGTAGTGCTTATTTTTTTAGTTGAACTGAAAAATAATTTAAAAGATTGAAAAGTCACGGGGGCTTCACTTGTTGACCAATATCCTATCACGTTAGTTTATATTGTGGGTTTTAAAATTATCAAAAATTGAACCAATATATTGCAGGTATTGGGGGGATGAGGGGTTTAAGGTGGGGGTGGGTAGGGTGGTTTATAAGGATTGAGGTATAAAAAGGGGTGGGGAGGAGGTTTTAAGTATTGGGAGGGGGTTTCAACAAAAAGAGTTTGGGTCAATATCTCTGGAAATTAAGGGTATTCTTTAATATCCCATGATCGCACGTGCTATGTGAGAGGTTCACTAAGTGAAGTCCCCGTGTAAAAAGTTTAAATTATTTTTTCAAAAATGTCTAGCATGAAGTTTGAAATTGAAAAATTTAATGGTAAAAACAATTTTGAACTTTGGAACATAAAGATGCGAGATTTATTAGTTCATCATTGGTTACAAAAAGCTTTAGACGAGAAAAGAAAAATACCTCTCACCATGACATATGATGAATGGGAGGATATAGATGCCAAAGCTATAAGCACAATCTGTTTATGTCTTGCGGATGATTTGGTGTTTAACATTATTGGAGAAACATCAATAGCAAGCTTGTTGAACAAATTAGAAAGTCTTTATATGACCAAATCAGTGAGAAACTGAATTTACTTGAAGCGACAGCTGTACGGTATTAGAATGAAAAAAGGAACGAAGATTGCAAATCATTTAAATGTTTTTAACACTCTTATTTTCCAGTTGAGTAGTATGGATGTTAAAATTGATGATGAAGATAAAGCAGTAAATCTTTTATGTACTTTACTTTAGTCTTGGGGTCAAGTGGTTTCTTCCATTAGCCTTAGTACAACTGATACTTTAGAATTTGACAATGTTGTTGGAGTATTATTATTTGAGGAATTAAGAAAGAAAACCAGTCTTGAAACCTCTTCACCAGAATCTTTGGTTGTTAGAGGTCAATCCAAGGAGAAAAGAGAAAAATCAAGAGGTACTTCTAGGTCTAAGTCGAAGGGAAGAAAGAGTAAATTAAAATGTTGGTAATGAAAAAAAACTGGTCATCTCAAGAAAGACTATAGGAAGAGACCAGAATCCAAGAAGGATGACTCCAAGTTAGAGGCAAACTCAGTTAAGTCTTTTGATCCAGTTATGATTGATGAGTTCTTATATGTTTGTAATATTTCTGAATGTAATGAGAAATGGTTATTAGATTCCGGTGCTTTGCACCATATCTATCCTCATAAAGATTGGTTTGCTTTGTATCAAGTTCTTTTAGGAGACAATCATTCACGTAAAACTGTTGGGGTTGGAAGTGTTAAAACTAAGATGTTTGATGGGGTAATAAGAACACTTATAGATGTTAGACATGTAACTGAGTTAAAGAAAAATTTAATTTATTTGGGAGTATTGGATTCTTGTGGTCATAAGTTTACAGGTTTTGATGGAACTCTAAAAGTTTCCAAGGGTGCTTTAGTGGTCATGAAGGAACATAGGACAGGAAACCTTTACAAACTGGTTGGAAGGACGTAAGTTAATGGTATTGCATTATTATCTGAAGAAGGGTCAGGGCCCACTCAGCAATGGCATCAGTGTCTTGGTCATATGAGTGAAAAAGAACTTCGAGTATTAATGAATCGTAAATTGCTTCCAAACTTGGAAACTCTAAATTTTATGTTTTGTAAACATTGTATATATATGGAAAGTGGTGTAGACAAAAGTTTAAAGCAGGTAGTCATGTAAGTAAAGGTGTACTTGACTATGTTCATTCCGATTTATGGGGTTCGTCTCCTACCATTTCCTATGGGGGATCAAAAATATTATGTATTATTTGTAGATGACTTTTCTAGAAAGCTTTGGGCCTATGTCCTAAAAAGAAAAGCTGATGTGTTTAATAGGTTTAAACAATTTAGAGTTATGGTTGAAAAAAGAATTGGTAGGACAATCAAGTGCTTAAGGACGGATAATGGAGGTGAATTTACTTCCTTGGAGTTTGAAAAATATTGCAAACATGAAGGGATCATCAGATACAAAACAAATGTATAAGCTCCTCAGGAAAATGGCATTGCAGAATGCATGAATAGGACGCTTTGAGAAAGAGCAAGGAGCATGCTCAGTAATGCTAATTTGGGGCAAGAGTTGTGGGAAGAAGCAATTTATATTGCTTGTTATCTAATAAATCGATCACCTTCAATGGAAATAGATTGTAAAATTCTGGAAGAGGTATGGACTGGTCACTCCTGTGATTATTCGAATTTGAAAATATTTGGTTGTGAAGCTTATGCACTTACTCCTAAAAATCAGTGTTCTAAGTTAGACACTAGATCGAAGAAGTGCATCTTTGTTGGTTATGATGATGTAATGAAAGGATATAGATTGTGGGATCCTGCTGCCCACAAAATTGTCATTAGAAGAGATGTATTTTTTTTTGAAACTTCTCAGATTAAATCCGAAAGTGTAAGAGTTGATGTGGAACAGGAACATGTAATATCAAAACAACTAATTCAGTTGGAGAACCAATCTTCTAATGAATCAATGAAACAAGAAGAAGTTTCTAGTGAGAGAAAAGTCATAGAAGATGAATAAATTAAAGAAATTGTTGAAACCCCACAGCCTACACCAAGAAGATCATTAAGGGAGCGAATCCTCCTAAGAGATACTAATTTTGTTTCGTCTGTTTTATTTACTGATGATAGAGAACATTTTTGTTTTCAGGAAGCCATTGATTGTATTGACAATGCTAAGTGGAAGGTAACAATGAAATAATAAATGGATTCTATGGAGAAAAATAAGACATGGGAATTGGTTAAACTCCCCAAATATAGAAAAACGGTTGGGTGTAAATGGGTTTTAAAATTGAAGAAAGGCGTTGATGGTAAGGTTGAAAGATACAAATCCAGATTGGTCGCAAAAGGGTACTCCCATATGGAAGGTATAGAATATCATGATATTTTTTTCACTAGTTGTCAAGATTCTATCTATTCATATTGTGTTAGCATTAGTTGCATTGCTTGATTTGGAGTTAGAGAGACTAGATGTTAAAACAACCTTCTTACATGGAGATTTAGATGAGGATATTTATATGGAACAACCAGAAGGTTTTGCACAAGATCATAAAGGTAGATTAGTTTGCAAGCTCAAGAAATCATTGTATGGCCTGAAACAGTCTCCCAGGCAATGGTACAAGAAGTTTGATTCTTTCATGGTGAGCCAAGGTTATACTAGAAGTGAGTATGTTCATTGTTTATACTTAAAATTTTTTAATGATATATTCATTATCTTAGTATTGTATGTTGATCATATGCTTATTGTGAGCAAAATCATGGACGAGATTAACAGGTTGAAAGCTCACATGGCTAGGACTTTTGATATGAAGGATGTTGGAGCTGCAAAACAAATCTTGGGTATTGAGATACACAGAGACAAAAGAAATGGTAAGCTTAGTTTTTCACAGGAGAAGTATGTTGAAAAAATAATTGAAAGATTCGAATTGAATAAGGAAAAGCTTGTGAATGTTCCATTGGCTTCCCATTTTAAACTTTCTTCAAGTTTATGTCCTAGTAGTGTTGAAGAAAAGGATTGCATGTCTCATGTACCATATGTCGATTCAATAGGATGTTTGATGTATGCAATGGTGTGTACTAGACCTGATATTTCACATGCAGTAGGTGTTGTTAGTAAGTACATGGGAAATCCAGGAAAAGAACATTAGAATGCAGTGGAATGGGTGCTTAAGTAATTAAGAGGAACAAGTGAGTATTGTATCACCTTTAATAGTAACAGTGATTCTGTATGCGGTTTGTTGATTCAGATTTTGCAGGTGATTTGGATACAATAAGGTCTACTTCGGGTTATGTCGTTACTCTTGCAGGTGGAGCTATAAGTTGGATATTAAATCTTCAAGACATAGTTTCTTTATCCACTACAAAGGCTGAATACATTGTTTCCTCACATGCTTTCAAAGAGGAAATTTGGTTGAGAGGTCTACTGAGAGAAATTGGAAGGTTACGCAACAGTGTGGATGTCTTCTGTGACAATCAAAGTGCTATTCATTTGGCTCCAAATCCTGTTTAAGATGGCTGGTGTTCATGTGATTATTTGTAATCAGATTTTAAAGCCCATTAGCAATGTGATAGAAAACGTCTCATCCTTTCTCATTGGTTCTTTGAGAAGGTTTGTATCTTATGCAATGACTATGGGGTAACCTCTCACGTAAATTTTCACATTGTTGTTCACAAGTGTCAAAGTTGCAATTCCTATAAGACACAGCAGACCAAGGGAGGTCCTTATGTAAATTCATGCACAACGAGTATTTAATATTTAATATTTAATCTAGCTTTCATGATTGTGTTGTTTTCCTCTTTGTTCAATGGAACTAGATTTACTTCCCCTATTTGCTTAAGTAGGAAATCCTCAAAATATTTGCATAGGTGGAGCTCAAAAGCTTCTTGGTTCACAATCATCTGGGAAAAATTGTTCAGTATCCACGGCTTTTGTTTTTCTCTTGATTATCTCCATGAAAACGCTTGAGAAGCACGCCATGATCTGCCATACAAGAATATTATCATATTCTAGAGATTTCTCCCATGTATAAACCATTAGTTTCAAATTTATTGAGGCAAGTATTGCAACTTTATATAAATATATGAGATATGAATTGACCGAGTAGGAATGGTAACGACACATAGATTTTTAAAACCGAGTAGGAATGAAAACTATACATAAATCTTTAAGAGTGTGGGAAGAGAAGGCGACGCTATTTCTTTACTTTCTCATCGAATAAATAATACTATTTCTTTTTTGACCTATAGAAATCTAGATTTAATTTTCCCCACAGTAAAAAAACAAAAAAAAAAACTTATATTCTATAAAGAGAAATATACATTGTGAAGGTATATTAAAAATAATTTTAAAATAATGATTATTGATTGCTTAAAAGACGATGTTATTGTAATTCATTGTAGTTTTAATAATTCTCAACTAAGTGGTAAATTATTTAAAAAGAATACATTGTTGTAAAAGGGCATAATTCATGGTAGTTTTAAGATTTCTCAACTAAGTGGTAAATTATATAAAAGAATACATTGTTGTTAAAGGACATTTAAGATTATTGTGTGGTCGTTAGAATTGGAAGAAATTCTATAATCATAATTTATGGATTTCAAATATTGTAGGATATTAATAAATATTTGGAAATTTATAAATATTTTTCATCATGATGGTAGGTTGTTTAATTGTATTTAGTAGAACCATTATAGTGGACTATTTTTTAAAGTCATTCAGAATTAGGCCATAAATAAACGCTTGGTGTCAGCTACAGGGAAGAAGATGATACTCCTTGCAGAGTAGAGAAGCAGCACTTGAATCATGATAACCACAGTTAATATATCAAATCTCATCATAACCAGTGTAATTTGGAGGATTTATTGAGTATATAGAGTGTTTTTGTTGTGCATTTCAAGGATGGGAAATTATCAAGTACAATTCTTTATTGATTTTAGGGCTACTATACAAGTGTCAGGACACTACGTAGTTAAGGAGCCACCACATAGGACCAACAAGGGAGGGGTCAACACAAGGCTAACTACATTTAATTTCAATTATCATTCATGCCTTTCATATATCAAAGTGGATATTAGGTAAGATGTCTATACCAAAAATAAATTAATGGTTTCCTATAAACTTTAGTAGGTGGTCAAAGTTACTTAAACATCAAACAAATTAGGTTTTTTTATAGCATTGTTGTTATAACAATAGCTACTAGCAATTGTGGTGACATTGCCACCTCGTGGATCTTGTTTTGTTATGGAACTATGATAAGTGAATTAATAATAGTCAAGGAATTTAGATAAGTGTATATTGTAAAGGAATTTTTTTAATTCAAATTTGCAATTTTAACTTCACAAAATTTCAATTTTGGCAAGTTTAAAAATTGTAACTTTAACATTACTTTTCAATCTGAAGATTGATTTTAATGCTTTGGTTGCAATATTACCAATTTTAAAACCATAGTTTTAAAATGTGTTTAGAAGGTCATGTTGTCACATCCACAATAATGCACCCACTTTTTCTCGTGGTTTATTGGGTGTGTGGCATCGCTTGGAATCCTCCCGAGGGATTGACGAGCTCAGGCACATGCCAGCGGACTACGCCTAACCTACAGAAACCTTTTCCTTAACACTGGTTGTTTATCCTTTTTACTTATTAACTGTTTTACCCATACTTAGCCAAATTTTCATCTTACAGAACAACAAGTAAAACGAAGCACAGTATAAGGGTGGGGTTTCCAAACCATCTGCTTTCCTTAACTTTGTATTAATATAAGAAACTTATAAATATGGAATTGCCACAAGCCGACAGAGCTTCTGGTGTGTGCCCAACTAACAAACACACCTTTGTTTACAAAAATACAACAAGTTCATTTAACCCCTTTATGGGCGTCCAACTCTCAAGACTGTTAAACTTTCTAACCCTCATAGTTGTAGTCGACCATCACAGACTGAACTTATCTATAGCGTCGGCTTACTAGATCGATACTTCTTCCGCAACCCTATTGCATTTATAAGTTGAGCCACTTAGCGACTGTGCTGTGACTTGAGCTTAGAAACCTCCCTAGCTCGCATGTCTTGGTGGCCTGTCACTTCGTTGCTTATTCCCCCAAGCTTCAATGCCTTCCTTCTGTTTTGGCATCGCGTATTTATGTGGTCGCATGGGTGAGCGCGGACCCAAAGGTGGGCACACTCATTTACTTAGCGCATGCGTCATCTCCTTGTAGACTCACTAAATCCCGCTGGTGGTGCACATCTCCCACGCATGCATGCACTCTTACTTGTCGATGGTATGTATGGTGTCATCGGTTAGTAAATCGGTTGCAGCTTCTGCGGGAACTCGGTCCATCAGCAAAAATCCCAAGCGCATCCTCCTTAGTGAGCATCTGAAGTCCCATTTCATCGTGGTGTTGGGAGCACCCTGTATAGGCGCTCAGTCCAACAAGTCCCTTTGACTAGGTCCTTCCACAAGCGCAGATCCCATGCGACAAATGTGGTTGTCAAGAGAACCTTCAATGGAACGCATCATCATGTGGTTATGCCCATTTGGGATTCATCCCCAAGGTGTGTCCATCTATCTAATGAGCACTTGGGCTCCAACGTGTTGCCAACCGCTAAAGTGCCAAGGTGCCGCACTCTTGGGCTTAACAAGATACAAGGTTGAGTGCGGTATTTGTTTGTCGGCGTGCACTCAAGCTTGGTTCGTGCACTCCTATTTCATTCTGTCACTTGGATAAGGTACCACTTTCCAAGTCTTGTCGATTGAAAATGTGCTTGCCCACATGGGCGCCCAAGCTATCCTCTTAGGCATGAATAAGGTGGCACTTATTGTCCTCCAATTAAATTGCTTGTCATATTTGACAAGATGTTTGAAACACCTCATGTTTTCAAATGATGTTGCTTCTAAACCGCACAAGACTTTTCTACTAAGTCCTCACTTCTTGTGCGTCACTCTTCCAATACACCAGTCTCAGTTCCCTTCATCATCTGCACTATTCGGGTGATCAGTCTGTCTGTTGAGCTTCTATCGGTTTGTTGTTTCCTAGTCCTCTCTACATAAGTTCCTCACTTGGTGAAATTTTTTTAGTTGAATGAAGCCTACTCGCCTAATACAATGTTAGCTTCTTTCTGGTAACCTTCACCTAGAAGCGTACACAACCCTTCTACCTTCACCAAGGGTAGAGGTTGTGACATAGTTGCATCTAACCAAGAAATTTAGGAGGATGGTACTCTCGACCATCACCCATTTTTTTCTCAGCTCTCATTCATTTTTCTGCTTTTTGGATCAAGTGAAGGAGAAGTGACATGTTACTCCCAATGGTGCCATTCCCTTAATCAAACAACCTTTGCGCTTCGAGGTCATCTAGCCACACACCTACTGTGACCAAAGTGTCCACTTCATATGCTAGAGCTATTGCTAATTCAAACATCTTGTCACATTGTTGTTCTTCTATGTTCCTGCAGAACTTGGTGAGTTTTTCCAAACTCATCATAGTTTTTTCCACACTTTTTCCATAGTTGCTAGTCACTGCTCCAACAAGCCAACTGAATCCTTAGATGCGAGGTGTTCTTCTAGTCGAGCAACCTCTTCCTTGCTAATTAATTCCTTACAATGATCTCCATCGGGCTTACTTGCCCCTATGGTGGGAGTGGAAGCTGTCAATGCAGTCCCCTTCCTTTCTTTTGGTAACTTCTTTACCATTCGCATATAGATGGGATACTCTCTTGCAAGAAATGCTAAGTTGTCTAGGTGGGGCATAGGAGCTTCCTTCTCCTTCTTCATGAATTCTTGTCCAAGTACACCATCAAATTCATCAATACGAACAACTGTTAATTTGACTGTGACTGGAATGGTTTTGACAAGGTTCTTGACTCCTTGGCGACGCAAGTCATCTTGCGCCTAATTCTGCAGACCCTTCATGAAATGGTACAAACGATACTCATCGCTCATGTTCTTTATGTCCAACATTACACTGGTGTAAGCTTTGATATAATCCTGGATTCTCCCAGTGTGCTTAAGCCTCATAAGCTTGTTTTGTGCAATCTATCCTTAGTTTCCCGAACCAAATTGTTCCTTCAAATTTTTCTTCATTTGTTCCCAATCCTCAATCTATTCAGTCACCTTCTTTATGGCCATGTCTTTTGCACAGTTTCTCCACCACAAATTGGTTGTGCCGGTGAGAAACATGGCAACAATGTTCACCTTAGAATCATCTAAGAATATGTTCATTTGATCTAAGTACTACTCCAAATCCTATAAGAAATTTCCTAGCAACTTATCGTCACATGGTCTGTCGAACGGTTTTGGTTCCTTCATCTGAATCTTCATGGTTGTAGTTGTACTAGGCCCACTAACAAACACAAGTTTTAACAATTTGATAGTGTAATATCCCTATTTCTTGCCCCTACATAATTGTAATTTTGAAAGATTATCTGTACTTGTTTTCTGGTGAGGAGATCAAGGCCAAGGCCCCACCATAAAAACCTTATAACTTGTAAGAGTTAATTCCCTAAGTTCAGAACTTACGAGACCTAAGGTATTAACAAAAACATTCGATGGGAAACCGATTCAACTAGGGGGAGAGACTGGAGGCTAACAACACCTTGGGGACCTAGTAAGTTTAACCTAGTCTCCTTATGGTCTTAAAGAGGTAGTGAAGGTAAGATTCGTAGTTGCCAAATTTTGGTTAAAAGCGACATTAAAACATATATGAAAACATACATATGAACATAAATGGAGTAATGTATATATATATATATATATATTTAAAGAACGGGCATATATATGTGGGTTTTAAAGAAAGGTATGAAAATGTATATTTTAATTGAAAGGCATAAAATACGGTTAGCAGAATTTACTCCGCATAATGGAAGCTTACTTTTGGCATGTTATGGAATCCTGACAAAAAGCTTTTACACCTTTGACAAAAAAAAATTTGGGAAAACCTGCAAACAGCAAAATGAGTGGCATTTCCAAAGCCTTATTTTGTGGGAACGTTGTGTGGAGCAAGAGAAAATCGTTCCTCCTCTCGTTATTTGTTTGGGGAGTTTTGGATGCTTGGGGGGGAGGTTTTTCTCTGCATTTTGGATCTAGGAGGTAACGCTGGGAGGTGATGCAAACTGGGAGGTAACTCACATTTCATTAAGGTTCGAATTTGCATCATATGTGAATTTCTCTCTATAATGGATGTAAGTCTGCAAAACAATAATGTTGGACTGTGTGCAAATCTCTAGTAGGTCCTACTTATTCTTTTATGCTAGGTCTACAAACTAATGATTTTTGACTGCCAGATAACTTTGCACTATCTATTTGTGAGCTTGGGTTTGTATTTTTCTTCTGACTGGATTAGTGAGTAGGTGGGGTTATTGTTGCATTCGATTTAGGGTGTATATGCGATTCCCCTATGAAAGAGACTTCCCAAAGCCACCTTTTGAACTCCATGGATAGTTGCAACAAATCCCATCATTATTGGTTGTCTAAATTCCAACCTCTACATGTGTATTTTTATGGGCACACGAATATGTTAGTTAAGGTTTTGGCTTTGCCTTACTGTGGGAATTTTATAATGCGATCCATTATTTTTCATCTTAGATCTGCTCTCTGATCTAAGCCGTACTGAGCTGTGTCCTTAGATCCGATATAAAAAAAACCCTAAGCACCTGTGTTTTATTTTACAATTTGGGGAAATAATATGTGTAGGGTTCATCCTTAACCATCTCGAAATCCTTGTAGGTCTGAAATTTCAACAAATCGGGAATGTTGTGAAATCCTAGGATGATTATAATGATCCCTAATACCTTACAAACATCAGCCTTTATCTTTTATAGCAGTAACTACAGAAAGATATAGAGAAGGATTATTTCATACTTGCTAGGAAATATCTGGAGATCTATTTTAAATGAAAATTTAGAACCTGTGATTTGTCTATTGTTCTATTGAATGATCGATTTAAAATGATGACAAATTTTTTGACTTGATATTGAATCCCTATCATTGATTCCCAGCTTGTGATTTTTACCTTGACTGTTGTGGATCGTTCGGTGTTTAAAAGGTTATCCCAATCTATGATTTGCCTCTGATGATATCCCAACCTGCGATTTGCGTCTGACTGTTGGGGACCATTCGGTGTTAATAATAAAAGATGTTCTAGCCTATGAACGCAGCAGGTTTTGGTTTTCATTTTTTTGTTCTTTCTTTCAAACCCCACAAAATGATGTTCAAACCGGCGCATACATAAAATATGGATCCACTTAGATTTGAGGCCTTCCTATGTAGTTTACTTAGCGTGGATCGATTTAGTTTTAAAACCTACGATTTGTTCTTAAACAAACATTACCATTTTCAGTCGTATTGATTTTCCTATGGGTGCATCTTGGCTATGGAACGCTTAGATCTTGAGGTGAGGTTTTTGTCCTTAGGACATCGTTTGCCAGTGGCTGGCATGGAATTTACAGTCTAGCAGCAATTTGGGCTAAGCTTAGATACTTAAAGGGATAGGATTTTGTTTACATATATATTTATAAAGGAATGTGATCCACGTTTTAAAGACTGAAACTTATGGGAATCTAGATGGTAACCATGTTGTATATTTTTATAGCCTGTGTGTTAAATATAGCTCGATGGTAGGTTCTTATGATAGTAAATGATTATATGAATACAGCCTGTAAGCATCATACGACCTGGATCGTAGCTGCTCAGGACACAAAACCATGCTTTGTTACATTTTGTAAATTGAGTGATTACTGCCAATACTTATATTGCAACCCATGGGAATCCCGGAGCGCCAATACAACTTAGTTTCATATTGCAAGTTTGGACTAAGTTTGGACGGGCAACGTCTAGATAGATCTTGGCTGAATTTTTTTGGTTTTACTGTTTTGTTTTGGTAAGGTTATGCCAAACCAGTGTTGCATCCAAGAGTTTTATGCCAAAACAAGATGGGTTCGGCTCCCAGAACAAGAAGAGGTACTTAGTATCTCCTGGGTATATAGAGGTCCTGGGTTATGGTTATAATGAAAATTTACTGTAAGGTTTCCTTGCAAGAAATATTAGTGCAACGGATGTGTTGTAGAAATTGTAAAATTCCTTGGGTCGAGAATTTAATAAAAGGGTTAAGAAACTTTTTGTGGACGCAACCCCTGGATGGGGTGAACCACGTACATTTGTGTCTTCTTATGTTTCATTTATGGGGTCTCTAAATTACCTTTTGTGCACCTGATATGTTATATCTTATGTTGCATTTTACGTGGTCTCTAAATTATCTTTTGTGCGCCTAATATGTTATATATTATGTTGCAGTTTATGTGGTCTCGATATCAGATTATGTGCACCTAATGTTTTATATTTTATGTTGCATCTAATGTGGATTGAAAGTTGATTAAGGCCCCGGCCTATTGTATTAAGATTCAAATGTAGCCCATGGATTAGGAGAACCACATATATTGGCATATTTTCTCTTACGTGTACATCCTATGTATCTCATTTATGTTGTATTTGATATTTTGTTTTATGTGAGATTAAGTTTCACCTGATATTAAGATACATATAATGTTAAGTGAGAAATTAGTGAACAAGCTGATTCTTAATGTATAACTATATGAATGCAAATAAGATCTGAATGCACTAACGTATAGCCGTGACCTTATAGAATTAATAAATAGTCTCTAAAGGTGTTTTTCTATCTCGTGTTAATTAATAGAATGAGTAATGTAGCAATCCCGAAAGTAAAAGGTGGATTGTCCATTTTATCCTTAACGCACGCCTTAATAGAGTTGTCACTTATAACTAGCTTGTCCTTTTTGTTGTTGGTAAAAACAAATGGGTTTCATTTTCAAGTAAGAAATTATATCCATGGTGTTGAATGGGTAAAATACTATTATGTAATGATACATTCCCAGGAGTTTAACTTGGTTGTCCTTCGGTTATAAGCAAAAAGAAATTTACTCCATTCCTTTTCAATATGTTTAGTTCTACTGATGGGTTTGTGACAAGGATGGATGTAAATTGTCAAATGATTGTTGTACAATGCATATAGTTTTTTCATTATCAAAATTTTCATTGAAAGGCCATGTAAAATCTGCCACTAACATGATTGACTCATTTTGTAGTAACAATGAAACAAAAATGTTTACCCTTTTTCACTCATAACGACATTGAGGTATAAGGGGTACATTACAGTTGGTATCAGAGCAAGAGTTGAAACACTTGGGCCTATTTGGACTCAAAACGCTCCTGCATATTTCATGTCGAAACTAATGATTGAGTTTTTCCTTATGATAACAGGAAACAACAAGTCTTACTATTATGCAAATAGAGGTACCTTAAGATATACCAAACACAGATGTTTATTGACACTGTAGTTGTGCAGAAGGAGGTGGAACATCTTCTCAAAATCACAATGAAGGTGGCCCATTAATTTCACCACTTCCACGTCAGGCCAACGACATAAGTGCATAGGTAACTGTTATTTCCTTGATTACTTTCAAAGAGGTTTATGAATGGCTAAGATGATTGTTTCATCTCTATGTAAGATTACACAGCTAAATTCTTAGTGAAGTATAGAAGTCTTCTTAGACAAACTCATGGTTGACGAAAGTACAATAGTAGTTCCTATTATAATAATAATGTGGGATTTGAATTGCTACACTCATAGTTGAATTGGCCGTTAATGACTTGATATATGTTAAAAGATTCTTAGAATTCCTTGTGGAAAAATTGTGATAGGTTAGATTGTAAGACATAGTGAATTATTGTTGTAAAGGAGTAACATTGAAAGGGGTACCTAACTACCAATCAAATGTAGGAGTGCTAAAGATCTAACGAGAATTGAATATTGGTCATGAGTCCTCTAGACCTAATTTAGGATTCATGAATATAATAAATAAATGTAGTGGCTCGTGAGAGTATATTCCAACGTCTTAAGAGTATCATCATATGCTTATAGATGTGTGTATATTTAAATGTACATGTATGACTTACCTAAATCCCTTGAGATAACAAGGTAGCAGTTAAAGAGGACTTGATAAGTTGACCATTTAGGTAAGTGATACTAAAATAGTAGCTATGCTAATGGCATATATTATATTGTCTAAGATTATACAAATACAAATTGTATCAAATAAATCTTAGTGGTGTTAAAGCTACCAATACTAACATTATATAAAATATGAAACACCTCTTACATTTGGAATTTCCCATAAACCAGGAACAAATAATTGCACTAAATCGTATGGATACATCGGTACAAG
The DNA here is from genome assembly GCA_001517045.1 of Pseudotsuga menziesii. NCBI lineage: Eukaryota > Viridiplantae > Streptophyta > Pinopsida > Pinales > Pinaceae > Pseudotsuga > Pseudotsuga menziesii. The sequence goes on along the minus strand of LPNX010860692.1, from coordinate 141,044 downwards.
TTAGACGAACGGATACAATTGCATATAGATGTTGGTAATGGAATAATTTGGTTGAGGTGCATGACTAATTATAGCCAAAACACTAAATTGATTGAGCATTTAGATCAAGGTAGGAGGAAGTAATGGTTCTCAAGATTTGGGTCCATTGGTTTTGAACAAAATTATTTCACCTATATGTATGCACATAACTAGCGTACGACCTTGGGTCCTAAATGTATATGTCATAAGGAAGAATTATGTTTTTATATATTGTTAATCTAGTCTGGCTATCATGAACTAATAACCCTGGAAATGGTTAGTTGTTGTACATACTAAGTGAATGATGAGAGAAGTGAATTTGGTTTCTAAACCTGTGTATAACAATAAATTCTTAGAAAGTGAATGTTAACTTCTTTATCAGAAGTTACTGATTAACTTGTGATTGTTGAATACCATTAGCTTACTAAATAAATGTAAGTAAATGTAGGACTTGAATTTCAGAATCGTTAGGAAAAGAATTCAAGTTGTTTACAATAATACCACTGTTATAATGTATCCTTGCATATAATTGTTAGTGTGCAAGAAAATGGGTTATGCACATAAAGGCTATTGAGCTATTTATACATTTTTCGTTGGCATTATTGATCTTCTTATACATTTTTCACGAGAATGACAACATTTTTCAATATTTCTTCAAGAAAGGGAAAGAGAAAACTAGGATGCTTATGCGCTCAAACTACAATACAGCTAGGGTAAATAGCATGATGTGTTGTACCTAATATTACTAGTTGTATAGAAAGAGTGCACCTATATAAAGGCTCGCATTTTGATGAACTAGAAAAGTTGTAAGATGTGACATAAGTAGCTAAGATATGGAATTATGGTTTATTGTAAATTACTAATGTTATTGGAGTTTCCGTATCCCTAGCATTTCCACACACGAATGTGGTGTAAAGTTGGAATATCCCTTCACTATCAATTATCCAAATATAGACGAGTAAGGATGTCTAAAAGAAACTGATATTGAAAATAATGAATGTGGTATAATGCTCTAGCTAACATTGCAGGATATGCTAGGAACATTATTAGGCAGAGTTAACTGTTAGAAAAATATTCGCTGCCGTAAATAATGAGGTTCAGTATGAGTGATGTTTTACTTATTATAATTGTCAAGTCTCGAGGTTTTATAACGAAGAACTAACTGTGGATGATGTTGTTTATATACTGACATTGTAGGCTTCACCAAGATTATGACGATTGTTGTAATCGACATGCACTACGGTATATAAATCTGCCTGCGTATATAATTTGCGCTCAATTTCTCAGAAATGATTGAGTAATTTTTCTAGATGAATTACAGGGTTATATAACTCATGAATGAGGATTAAAATCGCTGCAACTTATGAAAATTATAATGATTAATTAATGAAGTTTTGGGTTATCAATAGATGCTTTGACTAACCATGTAGCCGATTCATGAATCGGGACAATGATAGTAAAGTCATGCTAAGCACCAAGGAGTGTGCGTTACGAATAGTCAAAGTTGAAATTTATACTAAATACGAACAAGGAAAAAAATTTGAATGCTGCGGGAGCACCATGGTGTTAGGCAAGTGATTGTCATGTGAGCACATTGGTGTTAGGAATATATGTTGCAGTAGCACAATGGTGTTAGGAAAGCGATTGGTGTGTGAGCACATTGGTGTTAGGCATATGCTGTGGTAAAAAGACCTAGGAAAAATTGGACATCTGGAAGACAGGACATTGTTTGATGTCACTAAGGGGAAAACTTTTAACTAGTGGTTAAAAGGGAGAGTAACCTCAGAAATTGTTGTAAGTCCACACAAGAATGGAAAAGAAACTCAAGGGTGTTTGGAAAACATAACGAACGTAAACCATGTTAAAAAATTTCCAAGTAATTAGACTTTTACATGCTAAATGTGTAATGTGAAGAAAGGTTTACCTAATTTTGACTAACTAGTTTAGTATCCCAATGGATTGCTTATGGATCAATTACATTATTGAGAAATAATTATGTGTTATGATACAAGTAAAGACTAGAAGGTGTTCCATAACTCGAAATTAGGATGTTGGAAAAAGGACCTGTTGTTTATGTTTTAAGTTGATTTATGCAATGTTGACATGTGTCAAATTTGGTTAGACCTAACCTTGTTATAGGAAACTACAGATCTTAAAATATGGCGACTTGCAAAAATGAAAAGAGCAAAGAAGATGAGAACAGGAAAGATGAAGCGAGAAAGATGGAAAATAAGAAGAAGGAAATTGGCTGAAAAAGGAACACTAAGGATGGTGTTATTTTTTAGGGGAGGAGGATGTAATATCCCTATTTCCTACCCCTACATAATTGTAATTTTGAAAGATTATCTATACTTGTTTTTTGGTGAGGAGCTCAAGGCCAAGGCCCCACCAGAAAAACCTTGTAACTTGTAAGAGTTAATTCCCTAAGTTCAAAAATTAGGAGACCTAAGGTATTAACAAAAATATTCGACGGGAAATCCAGTCAACCAGGGGGAGAGACTGGAGGCTAACAACACCTTGGGGACCTATAAGTTTAACCTAGTCTCCTTACGGTCTTAAAGACGTAGCGAAGGTAAGATTCTTAGTCCCCAAATTTTGGTTAAAAGCGACATTAAAACATATATGAAAACATACATATGAACATAAATGGAGTAATGTATATATATATATATATATATTTAAAGAACGGGCATATATATGTGGGTTTTAAAGAAAGGTATGAAAATGTATATTTTAAATGAAAGGAATAAAATACAATTAGGAGAATTTACCTCCGCATAATGGAAGCTGACTTTCGGCCTGTTATGGAATCTTGACAAAAAGCTTTTACACCTTCGATTTTTTTTTTAGGGGGGGGAAACCCACAAACAGAAAAATGAGTGGCATTTCCAACGCCTTATTTTGTGGGAACATTGTGTGGAGCAAGAGAAAATCGTTCCTCTCGTTATTTGTTTGGGGAGTTTTGGATTCTTGGGTGAGAGGTTTTTCTCTGCGTTTTGGATATGGGATGTAACGCTAGGAGGTGACACAAACTGGGAGGTAACTCACGTTTCATTACAGTTTGAATTTGCATGATATGTGAATTTCTCTCTATAATTTCAGGCCATCAAGGAGCGGAGCCACTTGTTCTTCCGAGGGTAAGGACTCCACAGGACTTTCATACACTAGCCCGGATGTCACTATAGCTTTCCAAGACAAGAAAAGGGGTAGCCAATAAGACGTTGAAAAAGAAGTTGTATATAAAATACGCCACTAACAAGGGTAGCAAAGGTGTCGAGATAAAACATACCACCCAGTTATCAAAATGGCCTGTCGAATCATGAATTGCCACATAATGAGGACGAATCAGCCTGGAAAGTGCACTTCGGATATCCTATTGGTTGCGGAAGATGTAAGTTTTCAAAACGATAATGCTAGACTGTGTGCAAATATCTAGTAGGTCCTACCTATTCTTTTATGCTAGGTCTGCAAACTAATGATTTTTGTCTGCTAGATAACTTTGCACTGTCTGTTTGTGAGCTTGGGTTTGTATTTTTCTTGTGACTGGATTAGTGAGTAGGTGGGGTTATTGTTGCATTCGATTTAGGGTGTATATGTGATTCCCCTATGAAAGAGACTTCCCAAAGCCACTTTTTGAACAAATCCATAAAATATGAATCTTGAACTTCATGGATAGTTGCAGCCAATCCCATCATTATTGGTTGTCTAAATTCCAACCTCTGCATGTGTATTTTTATGGGCACATGAATATGTTAGTTAAGGTTTGGGCTCTGCCTTATTGTCATAATTTTACTATGCGATCCATTAATTTTTATCTTAGATCTGCTCTCTAATCTAAGTCATACTAAGTTGTGTTCTTAGATCCGATAATAAAAAAAACCCTGAGCACGTGCATTTTATTTTACAATTTGGGAAAAGAATATGTGTAGGGTTCATTCTTAACCATCTCAAAATCCTTGTAGATCTAAAATTTTGACAGATCGGGAATGTTGTGAAATCCTGGGATGATTATAATGATCCCTAATACCTTACAAAGCTTAGCCTTTAGCCTTTATAGCCGTAACTACAGAAAGATGTAGAGAAGGATTATTTCATACTTGCTGGGAAATATCTGGAAATCTTTTTTAAAGAAAAAATTAGAGACTGTGATTTGTCTATTGTTCTGTCGAATGATCGATTTAAAATGATGATGAATTGTTCGACTTGATCTTGAATCCCTATCACTGATTTCCAACCTGTGATTTTAGCTTGACGGTTGTTGATCGTTCGGTGTTTAAAAGGTTATCCCAACCTGTGATTTTCCTCTGATGATATCCCAACCTGCTATTTACCTCTAACTGTTGGGGACCGTTTGGTGTTTATAATAAAAGATGTTCCAGCCCATGAACGCAATAGGTTTTGGTTTTCATTTTTTTGTTCTTTCTTTCAAACCCCATAAAATGATGCTCAAACCGGCGCATACATAAAATATGGATCCACTTAGATTCGAGGCCTTCCTATGCAGTTTACTTAGTGTGGATCCATTTAGTTTTAAAACCTATGATTTCTTCTTAAACAAACATTACAATTTTCAGTCGTCTTTATTTTCCTATGGGTGCATCATGGCTATGGAACGCTTGGATCTTAAGGTCAGGTTTTTTCCTTAGGACATCATTTTTTGTTGGCTAGCATGGAATTTACAGTCTAGCAGTAGTTTGGGCTAAGCTTAGATACTTAAAGGGATAGGATTTTGTTTACATATATAATTATAAAGGAATGAGATCCATGTTTTAAAGACCGAAACTTATGGGAATCCATATGGTAACCCTTTTGTTAATTTTTATAGCCTGTGTGTTAAATATAGATCGATGGTAGGTTCTTATGATAGTAAGCGGTTATATCAATACAACTTGTAAGCATCATATGGCCTGGATCATAGCTGCTCAGGACACAAAACCATGTTTTGTTACATTTTGTAAATCGAGTGATTACTGCCAATACTTATATGGGAACCCATGGGAATCCTAGAGCGCCAATACAACTTAGTTTCATATCGCAGGTTTGGACTAAGTTTGGACATGCCACATCTAGATAGATCTTGGCTGAATTTTTTTGGTTATACTGTTTTTTTTTGGTAAGGTTATGCCAAACCATTTCTTAAATTTTGGGCCCCTCCTTGTGATTTAGCGTTGTTTTTAATCGTTGGATCCTTTGAACCTTTTGGTCATGCTTTAATGTTGGATGATTTTAAAGGATTGACTCTCGGCCTATTTTCAAAGGTTGTGTGTGTTTTAATTTGTTTGGGTCGTCGATTGTGAGTTTGGTTTTGCTGATGGATCTTTGAAAGGCCGCTGTTTTGGAGGTGAAATGTATTTTGACCGCTGTTGATTTTTAAAACTGTCCGAACAATCAATTTTCTGTTAATCAGGCATCATACTATGTTAAATCGGTGGCTGCTATCCATTTCCCTTCAGCCGTTGCGACTCCCAAAGCAATTAAGTGCCCGATGTGTAAAGTGCTTCGCTCGCCGATGTGTATCGGCCCTCTAGTCGCATGTTTATAACCTTTTCGCTTCCGTCGTTGCAGCTCCCAAATTAATTAGCCACCCGACATGAAAAGCACTCCGCCACCGATGCAAGTCGCTTATCCGTAGTCTTTTCCTTTCCCGTTGTTGCGGCTGTGTGGAGCAATCGACTTTCGATGTCAATGTCCTTCCGATTCCTGATTGGGAATTTTCCCGCCCTCCGGTCGCATGTTTGTAACCTCTTTCTCTTCCACCATTGTGGCTGGGCCAGGCCTTTTAGCCTTCGATGCCAGCGTTCTGAGCGTCCGATGAGTTCTCGTTTCCTGTCGTGGGTGTTTTCCTTCGAACCCATAGTTAGAGGAAGTAGTGGTGCCAGCGTTTGTTAAGCCTTGTGGTAGTAACGCAGTACATGGCCTTCTTAATGCTTAGCCATTTTAGTTGATATGGTTTGAATGCAGTTCCAATGAATGATGCACGTCGTTTAATGGCAGGTGGTTTCCGAAGATTGGTCAAACTACTACGGCGCTAAGGGAGACGGACCATTTGGTAGAGGTATAGCTGAAACTAGCAGGATTGCAAGGAGGAAAAGTGGAATAGAAGACAAAGCAGTAGCTACAAAGACACAGACCTAAAAACCGATCAGTTACCAAATGGTTCATGAGTGCATACAGAAAAGATAGAGGGATATGAAGTGTTTGGGGAACTGAAAGGTCGCACACTTGTGGGCAGCGCAGGGGTCAACTATTTTAGCTTAAATATGTGAAAATTAGAACTTATGGGAGCTTTTTTCCCTGGAAAAACTTGTTGCTTGATGCTTGTAAGAGGAACTATTTAGTTTTACAACCAGAGACTGCAAATTTTACCTGTTGGAGGAAGTGCTCTGTGGAATATGTCAATGTGATTAAATGAGCAATGTTAAATGTGAACTATTTTGTTTTTAGCTGTGTCTCATTAGCTATAAGAGCATTCTAATTGCTTGAACCTATGTTCTTTTTTGAATGTTCTTCAGTACCCTTATGATGTCTTTTTCCACTATGAGTAATGGTAGTTTTAACTGTTGATGAGCTATCTTATCATATATACTTTTATTCATGTTTATATGTTTGGTTATAAGAATAGCTATCTGTGATTTTCCATAACACATGAACAGGGGTGCATTACTCATGAATTAATACCCAGCTCTCTAGAGATAGTTTAGTTAGTATTTATTTTCTTGCATGATGTGGATGCTTGTGAGTGATAAGACGAGAGGTAAGAACCTGCGCATCACATTGTGACTACTCTTTGAATCCTTATCACCCTGCATTGTTAATTAGGCACGTACATATCATACTTCAAGTCAAAAATACAAAAATATACACGGTGGACCGGGCCGCAACCGGTAAAACCTTTGCTTTTGTTACTTTGACCTACGGTAGCTGGACCGTAAACCGGGCGGATTCCCCATACCAAACAGTCACAGGCTAGTTGGGAACGCTGACTAGGGAGAATCCCTTTCTGTTGTTTCCTACGAATTTCCCAGCCCCAATAGTTCTGGAGCTAGAAGGAGGGCCGACAGTGCATGGCTGGTCGAGGAAACCCGTTTTCCCGAGATTATTCCACCAGTAACAGTTCTGAAAGTAGTGGGTTTCATAATCCAATTCCAGAAGAAAGGAGTACAGAACATCTATATTCTGTTGGCAACGAAGTTGTTAATGATCTGAGAAGACACACCAGGGCATATGTAAAAAAGATTGGAGGATTTCCAATTATCCCTGAATTTCCCAGAAGAGAATATAAAAAGAAAGATCGTCCTATAGTAGAAGACTCAGTGCTAGTTGGGGACTGGGAAGAACTTGTAGAAACAACCTTACAAGAAGTTGTGCTACCTTTTAATCAAGAAGGTCCAGGTACTCCTCACAGTTCTCCTGCTCGCACTCCTACTTTCTCGCCTCCTCACTCTCCACCAAAACTCATGGCAGGCGTAAATGCTAATCCACCACCTAACCCACCAAATCCACCACCTGCTTGGAGATCCAGATCATCGTTAAACCTGACACCTCCATTACATGATCTACCTCAAGCCTTTGACAAGATGTTGCCCAAGTTCGACCCAAGTGAGAGGATATTAGTAGATGACCACCTACAAAGTTTTTACTTGGCAATAGAAGGATTAAGGGCCGAGGAGTATGAAGACGTAGTCTGCAGACTGTTCCCGCATACCCTTAAGGGAGCTGTAGCATCATGGTACTTTGGGTTGCCTGCAAACTCTATCCCTGATTGGGATACCTTTGAAAGGATCTTTAGGAGTAAATATGTGACTTAGAAGACTCATGCAGCCCTCATGAAAGGGCTATGTGCCTTAAAGAAAGAGAGAAAGGAAAAGGTGCACAATTTCACACAAAGGTTTGCAACCTATCTCAAGAATTTTTCTGAAACATATAAACCTTCAGACAAGGTCCTGATTGAATATTATACTTTAGCTTTAGGCCCTGAATTTCCCATGTTTTCCAAAATAAGGGCCAAGCCTACTTTGGCAGAAACCTATGCAGAGGCAGAAGTAGTGGAGGTTGAAAGAGAAAGTATCGAAGATTATCCAGAACAGTCAGGTGAGAAAGGTGCGGGAAGGAAAGCCTTATTGTTTACTAAGCCTAAGGAAGAGAAATTGCCAGATTTTGAAAATATGTCAAAAATGATGCAGAAGCTTTCCAACAAAATCATATATTTGGAGAAAGAGAAGGAAACACAAAAGTTCTATAAGCCCTATTATAAGAAAAGAGAGGATAACAATCAGTCTCAACCTCCTCCTCACAATGCTGCATCTATGAATTTAACAGAGGTAGGCATGGACAATTTTTGCACTTTCCACCAACAACCACACTCTGAAAAGAATTGTCCCCAATGGATAAACTCGATGACGTTGGTCATGAATCAGCTGTTGGATTCTAGATTAACAGAAGATGGAGATGAAGAAAGAAAAGAGAGTACCACTTCAACCAAAAAACAAGAAGAGGAAACAATGGTTTTGTGGAATTCTGTTTCGTTATTTGATGCAGAAGAAGAAAAGAATCAGGGCTACAAGGACGTCATGGAAACCAACGTGACAATAAGGAGCCAAGGGCTAATTAAAGAAAACAGTCTCATTCTCCCAAAAATCAAAAGGCTGCAGAAAAATGTTAGGAAGTTTCAAAATAATTCCGCAGCTGATAAAATTCCTGAATTCACCATTACCAGCCAAGATCCTAGGCATAATGATGCACTGTCCAAGCTCACTGAAGAGAAAATGAATGTTGATAAGCAACATTCTACTAAATTGCAGATGGATTATGACATCGTGGAAGATATTAAGAAGGCAAGGGCAAACGTTTCACTATTTGAAATGTGTAAAGTGCCGTAGCAAAAAGAAAGACTATTGAAAGAACTTGAAGCATTGGACGAGAAGCTACCCACTGTCAATCAACCTCAGGAAGAAGAAGAAATCAGAGAAACCAGCATTGGAGGTAAGTCTAAGAGAAAAAAACCACCTTTCCTCCTCACTTTTGAAATTTTCAATCACAACGTACATAATTTCCTGGTATACTCAGGGGCGTCGGTTAACGTCATGCCAATATCAGTCTGTAAAAAGATCAATGGGAAGCCTAAGCCATCCACGTGGAGGGTGGTTCAGTTGGACAGGACGGATGTAAAGGTGATTAGTGATATGGAAGATGTCCTAGTCCGTCTGGAATCAAATGATAAAGTATGCCAAGTCATTAATATCGTGGTGGCGGATATCCCAGACGCTTACGGTCTTGTCCTGAGCAGAGATTGGTCAGCCAAACTAAATAGATATTTTTCCTTGGATTGGTCGCATCTGTGGCTTCCATATAAAGGAATCCCGAACCAAATTAAAGTTTTGAGGGAGCCTCACATGAAATACAACGTTACTCAACTGGATGAGAAGAATGAACCAGTGGATTCTATATTGGGAAACTATTTTATTGAGTTGGAACCAGGAAATTACCAAACAAAAGAAGCCAGCAATACATCAGACACTCAGCCTGATCTCCTTCGATTCTCACAGGATGATGAGATTGACTGTAACATAGTAAACTTAGCAGTAGGAGTAGATTCGCATTCAGTAGTTAGTGATTTTTGGACTTTGTTTTTTGATGGCTCTAAGACGTTAGAAGGGTCAGGGGCCGGCTGTGTCCTGATTGATCCCCAGAAGAATAAACATTTTCTCTCATGTAGATTAGAGTTTGAATGTACAAATAATACAGCTGAGTACGAAGCGCTGGTGCAAGGTTTAAGGAAAGCGATTGAATTAAAGGTAAGTAATTTAAAAGTTTTTGGAGATTCTGAAATTATTGTGAAACAAATCTGGAATCAAATACATTGTGTTTCCCCTCACTTAAAGGCTTACCAAAATGAGGTATGGGACCTGCTTAAATGTTTTAATGCATTCAATATTATTTCAATTCCAAGACTTAAAAATGCAGCAGCTGACCTGTTTGCCACATCAGCTGCTAGGTTGGTACCTACTAATAATCGATGCTCTGTTGAATTGCTTTTCAAGCCCTTGGTACCTGACATGATCACCAACTTACGAGTATTTGATGACGATCAGCAAATTATAAAATGCTTAACGAATGATGAGGTATTTAAAGGAGCAATTATAGATGATGAAGAACATCAGGCCGAGCTGAAGTATGATAATTTCATCCCTAAAGGATTCAGAACGTTAGAAAGAATGTTCGATTTAAATGAGAAGTTCAGAAGACCAGCCAACGTGAAGACTCACAGCTCATCTCTACAGTTCAAGCTGATAAATTTAGGGACTGAGACAAATCCTAAATTTGTGAATCTTGGCAAATGTTGTTCACCAGCAGAAAGAGATAAGTTCGTCAGTCTGTTTAAACAATATAAAGATGTTTTTGCCTGGACATACAAAGATTTGAAAACATACGACACCAGCATCATCAAGCATGTTGTCCCCATCAAAACCGGCGTCAAGCCGTATCAGCAACCTTTAAGAAAAATGCATCCAAAATTGGAACCATTGATTTAGAGTGAAGTGAAGAAATTATTGGATGCTAGAATCATTTTTAAGGTCAGACACTCTGAGTGGGTATCAAATCTGGTACTAGTGAGAAAAAAATCTGGAGAAATCAGACTATGCATGGATTTCAGAAATTTAAACCGCGCTTCAGATAAAGATAACTATCCTGTTCCACCCATGGAGCAGTTGCTACAAATGGTCTCAGGTTCTGAACTGTTTTCATTATTAGATGGTTTCTTTGGCTACAATCAAGTGTTAGTAGCTGAAGAAGACAGGTTGAAGACAACATTCAGGACCAAATGGGGAACTTTCGCGTACAGAAGAATGCCCTTCGGGCTTATAAATGCTGGAGCCACATTCTAGAGGGCTATGGACATAGCTTTCCATGGTTTGATTGGATGTAGTTTGGTGATACACCTCGATGATATTACAATATTCTCAAAAAGGAGAGGAGAACACGCATTCCATCTAAGGCAGATTTTTGAACACTGTCGAAAATATGGCATCTCACTCAATCCCAACAAGTGTGTGTTCGCCGTCACGGAGGGCAAGTTGCTGGGTCACATAGTTTCAAAGAAAGGAATCTCTATAGATACAGAAATAATTAAGGCCATCGAACAAATCCCCTTTCCCCATAATAAAAAAGGGATGCAATCATTTATGGGAACTATAAACTTCGTACGAAGATTTGTGCCTGATTTCGCTCAGATTGTCAAGCCTCTGCAGCAAATGGTGAAGCAAAATGCACAATTCAAATGGACTGAGATTGAAAAGGATGCCTTCAGAAAAATCAAGATTGCTGTTGCACACGCACCCTCCTTTAAAATCCCAGATTTTGACAAAGACTTTATTCTATATACCTTTGCATCCGATGATTCACTGGCAGCTGTGCTTACCCAAAAGGAAAAAGGGGGGGATGAATTCCCAATATCTTTCATGAGCACTGGTCTGCAAGGGGCCGAATTAAATTACCCAGCCATTGATAAACAAGCTTATGCAGTATTCAAAGCAGTGAAACAATTTAGGCCTTATATATTAAAAAATTGAACCAAGGTGATCGTACCATACCCAGCTGTAAGGTTCCTTTTTGTACAGAAGGAGTTAGGAGAAAGAAGGGGAAATTGGGTAACAACTCTTCAAGAGTACGACCTTGAATTTAAGCCAGCTTCTATAGTTGAAGGGCAGGGACTATGCAAACTGATGACAAAAAATGGGAACGATAACGAACATGCCTGGGAAGATGAGGCCGAACTACATTTGATGGATGTATGCCCTTTGTTCACAGCTCCTGATTCTTGGTATAGGGACCTCATGCATTGCCTGCAGGCAGGACTGTTGCTAGAACATTGGAATTCTAAGCAAAGAAGAGCATTGCGTCTTAAATCAGCTTCCTATCAAATTGTTGAAGGAGTATTATTCAGAAAAAATTATGACGGAGTTCTTCTAAGATGCTTAGAGAAAGAAGATTCGGAAAAAGTAATGACAGATTTGCATGACGGGCCTGCTGGAGGACATTATTCAGGGGATACTACAGCACACAAAATCCTCAGAGCCGGTTACTATTGGGCTACGCTCTTCAAAGATGCGCACGCACATGTCAAGAAGTGTGATATTTGCCAAAGGTGTAATGGGAGACAACCTAAAGCAGCATCACCCCTAAAGCCTATGATGATCACGGAGCCATTCGAGCAATGGGGATTGGATATCATTGGAGAAATAAAACCAAATTCCTCCCTACAACACAAGTGCATTTTGACCGCGACTGATTACTTCACTCACTGGGTTGAAGATATCTCGCTGCGCAAGATAAATGAAGACGCGGTCATCAGCTTCCTACAAGATCATATCATGACCAGGTTTGGAGTTCCAATTTCGTTAGTCTTTGATAATGCTAAGTACTTTTCATCAATTAAATTAACTGCTTTTGCTCATGATAAAGGGATAAAATTGCATTATTCTGCTAATTACTATCCACAAGGAAATGGCCTGGCTGAATCCTCTAACAAAAATCTGATTAGAATTTTAAAGAAGACCGTAATAGAAAACCAAAGGAGTTGGCACTCAGCGCTACCAAATGCCCTTTGGGCTGATAGAGTCACCCCCAAGTCTGCTATAGGAGTGTCACCATATACCCTTGTGTATGGTAAAGAATCCATTCTTCCTCCCAATATCATGCTACCTTCTTCCATAATAGCTCAAGAATCTAGAGGGTCGGATGATGAAGTTTTGCAAATAAGGATATATAATCTCCTGAAAGCAGAAGAGGCTAGATCTAAATCCAGAGAGCGCTTTAAGCAATAGCAATAGGTAATAAAAAGATGGTTCGACAAACATAAGGTAGGAACAAAAGAGTTTGAAGTGGGAGATCTGGTTCTCAAGTGGGATCACACCCATGACGAGAAAGGAAAGCATACTAAATTCCAGCAGTTGTGGGTAGGCCCTTTTCAGATTGCGGAAAATATTGGCCCTTCTACTTATAAATTGCAAGATCTACAGGGGTGGGAAGAGAACTTACTAGTAAATGGTTTGGTTCTCAAGCCTTATTTTTCTTGAGTTTCTTTGAGTTCTTCTGTCTTGTATATAAATAATCTGTTTGGCTGTCTTTTAAGTCATGTTTTTCAGTTTGTTTTAGTTTAAGTTTATTGATTTCAATAAAGGGAACGAACCTGTGGTTGCATGGGGAACATAATTTTTTTTGGAAATGATAAACATTTTTGGGTATCAGACTATGTGTTGCTGTTTGTCTAAAAGAACTTCTTCGAGTTTAGCAGTTTTCTCGAATAGCTTTGTGTGCATCGAAGTCTTGCTTAACCCCTATGAAATAAACCGGATTCAAAGAGTCTGAAATACTATGTTGAGGCTCCATCCACGTCACACTTAAAATGTTCTAAGGGGCGACAACAGAGGACCCATGGAAAGGAGCAAGGTGAACAGTATATTAAATATAAATGATCCCATGCCAAGAAATGAATGCCAAAAGGAAAATAAGAGTCAAAAACTCCTATGAAAGCATCATACATCAAAGAAAATGTTGAATCATAAGTACTAAATTGCCAAAAGTTCCTCTCCATCCGTGAGCTGAAACATGAAGTACACCGCTCACACAAAAGGACACTATGGGATAGAGGAGTCTGAATTAAAATTCAGAAAGAAAGGCATGCAGGAGGACTCATATGAAAAAAGACAAAATTCCAAAAGCACAAAAAGTGCTAAAGTGGCATGGGAATGAGGAACAAACGAATATTTCTGTTTACCATATGCTACGATCCTGTGGTGTCCAAGCTATCAGCTACCTGAAGACAAAAGTAATAATGAAACTCATCCTCTGGCCTCGACAGAGTTATCTAGACTTGAAAATCTTGTTTTCCACCCTCCCAAATTGGACTATCATCAATGATTAAAGGTACACATTTCTATCATTTGAGAAATCCAGATAGCTGGAAGAACTCAATAGATGCATTCGTTGTTAAACAGTTTGTCACTCAAAGAATAATCGCCCAGAGATCTAGGTTCACTAGGTAATCACCAATTGTTGCAGCTGCAACCGTCCTCTCCAAATTTCTTAAATTTTGGGCCCCTCCTCATGATTTAGCGTTGTTTTTAATCGTTGGATCCTTTGAACCTTTTGGTCATGCTTTAATGTTGGATGATTTTAAAGGATTGACTCTCGGCCTTTTTTCAGAGGTTGCGTGTGTTTGAATTTGTTTGGGTCGCTGATTGTGAGTTTGGTTTTGCTGATGGATCTTTGAAAGGTCGTTGTTTCGGAGGTGAAATGTATTTTGACCGCTGTTGATTTTTAAAATTGTATGAACAATCAATTTTCTGTTAATCAGGCGTCATACTATGTTAAATCGGCGGCTGCTGTCCATTTCCCTTCTATTGTTGCAGCTCCCAAAGCAATTAAGCGCCCGATGTGTAAAATGCTCCGCTCGCCGATGTGTATCAGCCCTCTAGTCACATGTTTATAACCTTTTTTCTTTCACCATTGCGGCTCCCAAATCAATTAGCCACCCGACGTGAAAAGCGCTCCGCCGCCGATGCAGGTCGCTTGTCCGTAGTTTTTTCTTTTCCCGCCATTGCGGCTGTGTAGAGAAATCGGCTTCCGATGTCAATGTCATTTCGATTCCCAATTGGGAATTTTCCCACCCTCCGGTCGCATGTCTGTAACCTCTTTCTCTTCCACCGTTGTGGCTGGGGCAGGGATTTTAGCCTCCGATGCCAGCGTTCTGAGCATCCGATGAGTTCTCGTTTCCTGTCGTGGGTGTTTTCCTTTGAACCCATAGTTAGACGAAGTAGTGGTGCCAGCGTTTGTTAAGCCTTGTGGTAGTAACGCAGTACATGACCTTCTTAATGCTTAGCTGTTTTAGTTTATATGGTTTGAATGCGGTTCCAATGAATGATGCACATCATTTGATGCCAGGTGGTTTCCGAAGATTGGTCAAACTACTGCGGTGCTAAGGGAGACGAAGCGTTTGGTAGAGGTATAGCTGAAACTAGTAGGATTGCAAGGAGGACAAGTGGAATAGAAGACAAAGCAGTAGCTACAAAGGAACAGACCTAAAAACCGATCAGTTACCAAATGATTCATAAGTGCATACAGAAAAGATAGAGGGATATGAAGCGTTTGGGGAACTGAAAGTTCGAACGCTTGTGGGAAGCCCAGGGGTCAACTGTTTTAGCTTAAATATGTGAAAATTAGAACTTACGGGGGCTTTTTTCCCTGGAAAAACTTGTTACTTGATGCTTGTAATAGGAACTATTTCGTTTTACAACCAGAGACTACAAATTTTACCTGTTGGAGGAAGTTCTCTATGGAATATGTCAATGTGATTAAATGAGCAATGTTGAATGTGAACTATTTCATTTTCAGCTGTGTCTCATTAGCTGTAAGAGCGTTCTAATTGCTTGAACCTATGTTCTTGTCTGAATGTTCTTCAGTACCCTTATGATGTCTTTTTCCACTATGAGTAATGGTAGTTTTAACTGTTGATGAGCTATCTTATCATATATACTTTTATTCATGTTTATATGTTTGGTTATAAGAACAGCTATCTGTGATTTTCCATAACACATGAACAAGGGTGCATTACTCATGAATTAATACCCAGCTCTCTAGAGATAGTTTAGTTAGTATTTATTTTCTTGCATGATGTGGATGCTTGTGAGTGCTAAGACAAGAGGTAAGAACCTGCGCATCACATTGTGACTACTCTTTGCATCCTTATCACCCTGCATTGTTAATTAGGCACGTGCATATCATACTTCAAGTCAAAAATACAAAAATATACACGGTGGACCGGGCCGCAATCGGTAAAACCTTTGTTTTTGTTACTTTGACCTACGGTAGCCAGATCGCAAACTGGACGGATTCCCCATACCAAACAGTCATGGGCTATTTGGGAATGCGGACTGGAGAGAATCCCTTGCTGTTGTTGCCTGCGAATTTCCAAGCCTCAACACCAGTGTTGCGTCCAGGATTTTTATGTCAAAACAAGATGGGTATAGCTTCCAGAACAAGAAGAGGTACTTAGTTTCTCTTGGGTATATAGAGGTCCCAGGTTATTGTTAGAATTAAAAGTTACTATAAGGTTTCCTTGCAAGAAATATTAGTGCAATGGATGTGTTGCAGAAATTGTAAAATTCCTTGGGTCAAGAATTTAATAAAAGGGTTAAGAAACTTTGGTGGACGTAACCCCTAGATGGGGTGAACCACGTACATTTGTGTCTTCTTATGTTTCATTTATGTGGTCTCTAAATTACCTTTTGTGCGCTTGATATGTTATATCTTATGTTGCATTTTACGTGGTCTCTAAATTATCTTTTGTGCGCCTAATATGTTATATATTATGTTGCATCATACGTGGTCTCGATATCAGATTATGTGCACCTAATTTGTTATATTTTATGTTGCATCTAATGTGGACTGAAAGTTGATTAAGGCCCTGGCCTATTGTATTAAGATTCGAACGTAGCACATGGATTAGGAGAACCACATATATTGGCATATTTTCTCTTACGTGTACATCCTACGTATCTCATTTATGTTCTATTAAATATCATGTTTTATGTGAGATTAAGTTTCACCTGATATTATGATACATATAATGTTAAGTGAGAAATTAGTGAAAAAGCTGATTCTTAATGTATAACTATATGAATGCAAATAAGATCTGAATGGACTAACATATAGTCGTGACCTCATAGAATTAATAAATAGTCTCTAAAGGTGTTTTTCTATCTCGTGTTAATTAATAGAATGAGTAATGTAGCAATCCCGAAAGTAAAAGGTGGATTGTATGTTTTATCCTTAACGCACGCCTTAATAGAGTTGTCACTTATAACTGACTTGTCCTTTTTGTTGTTGGTAAAAACAAATGGGTTTCATTTTCGAGTAAGAAATTATATCCATGGTTTTGAATGGGTAAAATACTATTATGTAATGGCACACTCCTAGGAGTTTAACTTGGTTGTCCTTTGGTTATAAGCAAAAAGAAATTTACTCCATTCCTTTTCAATATGTTTCATTGTGCTGATGGGTTTGTGACAAGGATGGATGTAAATTGTCAAATGATTGTTGTACAATGCATATAGTTTTGTCATTATCAAATTTTTCATTGAAAGGCCATGTAAAATCTGCCACTAACAGGATTGACTATTTTTGTAATAACAACGAAACAAAAATGTTTACCCTTTTTCACTCATAACGGCATTAAGGTATAAGGGGTATGTTACAAATAGTGTCGTCTTGGTATTTTATATGAATTTGAAGTTGTTCCACAATCACTTCAAGCTTCCTGACCCCACCCTCCATATTTTTTTGAACTACTGCTTACAACACGTCGGTTGCTTCTCTGCATTCGTCCACAACTTCATTAAAATTATTCTATATCTGATCCATCTCACTTATCAAAGCGACAAACTTCTCTCCATGAGCATATATTGCCTCAAAAAACTACCCCAAGTTTTTCTCAAGTGCATTGAGCCTGCATTTTACTTTAGAATCTTTCGATTTAGGTTGCTCATGAACAGATTCCTCTCCTTCAGAAGGAACTTATGGTTCTGCCTCCAATTCAGAAACCATCTCTACAACTTTCTTCACTTTTTCAAAGCTTCGGTTCACAGAATCTCGGTCCTACTTGTTTACTTTAATCCTTCGTCTACCAATTTCCTCCCTTACAATGCTCACTTAGACAGGTTCAAATCTTTCCAAGGTGTCTTTTCGTTCAAAACTTGGTTCTATCTGACTTACTTGCTTCTTTTTTTAGGTTCCCCAGCTAAGAACCTTCGTGAAAGCTCCAGTGAACTTCCTTCGTTTGAGCACACCTCCTCAGGCACTCAACAACGCTAGTTACCAGAGCACGTATTTGTGGTTCTATTACACCCTAGGTGTGATGTCTGGGTTTTCTACTAGAGCACGTCTCTGCTAGACGTGTTGTGACATTGCGCTCTATGTAAGCACCTCCTTAGCGCACTTCCTAGGCGTTGTGTTGTTGAGGAGCATGTTTATAATGAATGCGAAGTGATGGATCACTTTGTGTGAGCGTCTCCTGAGCACACTATTTGGGTGCTATTGCTGTAGAGTGCTTCCCCTAAGGAAACACACTTCTGCATCGAAATACCTCCAACAGACTATGGCTTCGATTATGGAGGTGTTCCACCAAAACACCCTCCCGAGATCCCTTTGTTTCAACATCCAAGGTGGCAAGTTGCTTCAATTTTTGGCCAAAAATCCAAGTCTCCCCCAAACTTCACTTCAAATCATCCTACCTGTGCTAACCTGTAGAGAACTACAGCTATGACAGTTCTACGGTTCATAGTCTTCAGACCTATGACAATGCCTTGCGGTATCCCTAGTGAACTTCGGCATTATGACCACATCGAAAAACTCAAACTTTGTTGAACCTACTAATGGTGGTAGCTCGAATACCACCTGTCATGGCCACAATAACACACCCACTTTTTCTCATGTTTTATTGGGCATGTTGCACCGCCTGGAAGCCTCTCGAGGGCTTGAGAAACTTGGGTGCACTCGAGCAGACTGCGCCTAACCTTCGGAAACATTTTCCTTAAAACTAGTTCATTTATCCTTTTTACTTGTTAAATGTTTTACCCACACTTAGCTAAATTTTCATCACACAGAATAAAAAGTAAAATGCAACACAGTATAAGGCTGGGGTTTCCAAACCGACGAACCCCTTTAACTTTGTATTAAAATGAACAACTTATAAAGATGGATTTTCCACAAGATGATAGACATCTGGGTCTATGCCCAACCAACAAACACACCTCTGTTTGAAAAAATACAACAAGTCGAGTTGAACCCTCTATAAGCGTCCAACTCTCAAGACTGCCAAACTTGCTAACCCTTGTAGCTGTCATCAATTGTCACAAACTGAACTCATCTAGAGCGCTGGTTTTCAAGACTAACACTTATTTCGCAACCCTATTGTGTTTTAGAGTTGATCCACTTAGTGACTGTGCTATGACTTGAGTTCAAAAACCTCTCTGCCTCGCATGTATTGGCGGCCTATCACTTTGATTCTTGTTCCCCCAAGCTTCGATGCCTTCCTTCCATTTTGACATTGTGTCTTTCGATGGTTGTGTGGGTGAGCGTGACCCCAAAGGTGGGAGAGCGCCTTTACTTAACATGCATTCCAACTCCTTGTTGACACGCTAACTAGCGTCGGTGGTCCACGTCCCCCATGCATGCACACGCTCTTACTTGTCGATGGTCAACATGGTGTCATCAGTTGGGACATCAGTCACATCTTTCACGGGCACTCGGTCCATCAATCGAACTCCCAAGCATGTTCTCCTCAGTGCATGTCTGAAGTCCTGTTGCGTCATGGTGTTGGGTGCACCATCTACGGGGGCTTCGTCCAATGGCCCCTTTAATTGGGAGCTTCCACAAGCGTAGCTCCCGTGCGACCGATGTGGTTATCGAGCATGCCTTCCATGGAACACATCGTTATTTGGTTATGTCTACCTGGGATTCATCCCCTATGTGTGTCCATCTATCCAATGAGCGCTCAGGATCCGACCTGTTGCCAATTGCCAAAGTGCCATGGTGTCACACTCTTGGGATTGCCAAGCTCCAAGGTTGAGTGTGGGATTTGTTTGTGTGATCCAGATGGGTATAGGTGGCCACCCATCTATTCTACTGGCTCAAAATAGTTTCTCATGCTGACAATTTTCTTGTAATTTTCTGCAATTTTTCGAGTCCTAAACTTTCGGGGCCGTTTTGAGGCCCTAAACGACATTTTTTGGAGATTTAGGGCCAAATGGTTGCCATTATCATGAATTTGTTTGACCAAAAATTGTAAATCTTAGATATACCTTTCCAACGAGCTATTGAACGCCCAAATCGAAGATCGTATGCAAAAGTTATGACCACGGGAAGTTGACTGTTCAACTTACCACCTTGGGGCCGCAAACTTTATGATGGATCATCTTCTAGGGTTACGTTTTGGAATTTTGGGGTTCTCACCTCATTCTTATTATAAATAGGCCCCTCATTAGAGGAATTTTGGGGTTTAAAATGGGCCTCATCATCATGTTTTTTCAAGTATTTCTTGTTTTTGGGGTAGCAGGGTCTGTCAAAAGTATGCAGTGTGGGTACTCATTGGATGCGGAATCAAATTCTGCATCCAATGAGCTCTCCCGATCGAAATTTGAGTAAAAACACAATGAGATATGTTGAAAATACGAACAAAAAAAGTAGTTTTTTTTAATGACAACTATGTCAATTCAACCATTATGGTTGACTTATTTTATTGAAATTCTATTGGTTCTTGAATTCCAACTCACAAAAACTTATTTTGGCATGTTTTCTTATAAGGCCCATTTTAGACCGCAAATTTCCTCTAATTTGGCCTCATTTTGTATTCAGCTTGTCACGAGTGAGTGTGGCCTCCACATCTCTTCTCAGAGATACAGCTACCACCATTCTAGCTACTTTTGTTTTACAGTTTGTTCTATTTCATTCATTTAATAGAATCTGAGTTCATTGTATTACTGTGTTGATCGCCATATATATCTATGCATTTGAATATATATATTCTCTTTCATTTCGTTCTCACATAAATCCGGATCAGTGGTATCAACGCTTTCTGCTCTTGTGGTTTCTCAGTGCATGTCCCCGACAAGATCTGAATATCGAGAGCTGGGTCTTGAACTAGTTGAGATTGGGTAAAATACTTCTCGTTGTCCCAAGAAGCCTCAGATGGCAGGAGAAGAAAAGAGAGATGACAGAGCAGGAGATCCTATTAAAATGTTGCTCGAGGAAGCCCTCACGCGACAGAGGAATGAGATGATGGATAACTTCGCCTAGATCCTTTGAAGAATGCCGACAGCAATGGATGCACCTTCAACATGCAGCCATTTCGGGGGTGTGACTCCCTTCAAGGTACAAGTTAACTTTGACATCCCCTTATTTGAAGGAAAGATAGATGCAGATGCTTTGGAAAAATGGTTAATTCTACTAGAGGGTTATTTCTCTATTCAAAAAAATTTCGACAGCGAAAAGATCACCTTCACGCTCCTTAAGTCCCTCCCCCATGTCAAAGATCAGTGGGATGGGTACTGCGAGCGGCATGAA
Source organism: Pseudotsuga menziesii (assembly GCA_001517045.1). Classification (NCBI taxonomy): domain Eukaryota; kingdom Viridiplantae; phylum Streptophyta; class Pinopsida; order Pinales; family Pinaceae; genus Pseudotsuga; species Pseudotsuga menziesii. The sequence goes on along the minus strand of LPNX010860692.1, from coordinate 119,906 downwards.
AAGGATGACGCTGAGATATTCAAAACAGAACCCACTTGGGCATCTTTTGTCGATGCCGTCAAAGAGGAATTCTACCCTGTCGGAAACTATGATGATCAATACACCCGGTGGACGACATTGCACCAGGGAAGAGACCAAACAGTGATGGAGTACACTAATATATTCCATACCCTACGCTCAAAGCTGGGTATTAGAGACTGCGAATGACACTTGGTTCTAAAATACCGAAGTGGGCTTCATCGGTACATTCAGTCAAAGATGGATTTCCTGGACATATCCTCACTAGGAGCAGCTTACCGATACAGCGTCAAAATCGAGCAAAAGTTTAAGCAAAAGAATAAGAGGGATTTTGGGTCTGCAAATCAGCAGCAGAAGTCAGGAAAAAGTGGCCCTAACTCACAACCCAGAGGACAGAGAAAGGATGGTCAAAGTCCCGACAACCAGTCAAAGCCGCAAACAAAGAAGGGTAACGGGAAATCAAAGAAGGACACCGGCAAGTGGTGCGAGTTCCATAAAATCCCCTGCCACAACACTGATGAATGCCGCTCAAAGCAGTCATTGTTGGCCGAGAAAAAATCCCCAGATCCAGAATCAGACTCAGACACTGATGCAGAGCAAGAAAGGGGCAAGCAAATCATTGACGCAGAACCTAGTGCCACCATAGCAACCGCAAAGATCCAGGTAGAAGAGTCAGAGGAGACAAAGGAAGTTGAGCGCCTCTTCCACTCACAACTATGGGTGCAGGGGACTCCTCTACATTTCATTGTCGACAATGGTAGTCAGAAGAACCTCATTTCAGTCGAGGTCGTCAAAAGATTGAAGCTTCTGATAGTTCTACATCCCCAACCCTACAGCATTGGTTGGCTAAGCCATGGACGAGACATCCGCGTCAGTCAATAGTGTCGCCTCTACTACGGTATCAAGCCCTTCAAAGATGAGGTAAATTGTGATGTTTCCCCACTTTAAGTTTGTGATGTTATCTTAGGACAACCATATATGTGGAAACGCCATGCTGTGTATGAGTCTAGGCCTCATAGTGTCATTATTACTTTGGGAAAGAAACTCTATAGGATATCAGAGACACTTCCTGCTACTGCAGTGTCTCTCATCACAGCGAAACAGTGTAGGAAGGTAATCTCCCAGACAGGTAAATTTGTACTCTTCATGGTTCATTCTGAGGAGGAACGAAATATCACAGCAACATCCACCACCTCCGCACAGAATCCCTCTATGCAGCAAAAATAGGTGGACAAGATTGTGGAATCATACAAAGACATCTTCACCACGCCTGTTGGGGTTCCAGTACATTGTCAAGTCAATCATTCCATTGATTTGATACCTAGTGTGCCTTTACCTAATGGTCCAATCTACAGGTGTTCCCTCATGGAGAATGAAGAAATCAAATTCCAGATTAAAGAGCTAATCCAAAAGGGGCACATTCGACCTAGCTCCTCACCCTGTGGGAGCCCAATTGTGCTGGTATAGAAGAAAGATGGTACATGGTGACTCTGTGTTGACTACTGAGCTCTAAACAAGATCACAGTTCGGAATCGGTATCCCATTCCCCGGATCGATGACCTCCTCGATCAGCTCAAGGGGGCCAAGTATTTCAGCAAGATTGACCTGAAGTCTGGCTATCATCAAGTGTCGATTGAGCAGACCGATGTCTGGAAGACTGCCTTCAAATATCGGGAAGGCCTTTTTGAGTGGTTGGTCATGCCTTTCGGCTTGAATAATGCTCCCGCAACCTTCATGAGGATGATGGATGACATTCTACGGCCATTCACTAATTCCTTTGTGGTCATATATCTAGATGATATCCTCATCTATAGTAGAACATGGGAAGAACATCTCGAGCATATCCACCAGGTCCTCAACACCCTACAACAACACAAGTTATATGCCAATCTAGATAAGTGCACATTTGGCATGGAAAGGGTTCAGTATCTAGGATACATTATGGACAAACACGGATTTCATGTAGATCTAGCCAAGATCCAAGCCAATCGCGATTGGCCGACCCCGACAAATCTCACAGAGCTTCGCAGCTTCTTAGGCCTTGCAAACTTCTATCACAGGTTTGTGTTGGTATTCTCTAATATTGCTTGGTCCATTACCTAGGTGACCAAAGGGGGATCTAAGGCCAAGTTCATCTGGTCCAAGCCACAACAACACGCATTTGAGGAGCTGAAGCAGTGCCTATGTTCGGCGCCCGTCCTTACCTTACCAGATCTACAACAACCCTTTGAGATCGAGACAGATGCTTCGGACTACGTTGTTGGTGCAGTCCTCACTCAGCATGGCCATCCCGTGGCATATCATAGTGAGACACTTTCGGATACAGTCCACAAGTACCCCAACTATGACAAGGAAATGTACTCCATTGTCCAAGCCTGCTGCCAATGGAAGCATTACATCCTTGGAAAAGAAACCGTCATCCACACTGATCATAAGCCCTTGCAATTCATGCAAACCCAAGGAAAGTTACAGAATGACCGCCACCAGAAGTGGTCCACTTACTTGCAGCAGTTCCACCTAAACATTAAATATAAGAAGGGTAGCACCAATCAAGTTGTTGATTGCCTCATTCGACCTCCAGTGGCGGCATTAACCACGATGCTCAACTCTTGCAGCCACGAGACCTCTGTGTGGCCTCAACTATATGGAAATGATCCCGATCTTGCCCCTATCTATCAATCATTATGTGCAAGTACACCAGTTGTAGACTTTCATCTTCAGGAAAGATTGTTATGCCACTTGGGCCATCTCTTTGTTCCTTCAAGTGAGCATGCCAAGATGATTTGGGAGGCACATTATAGTCGAGTGGCAGGGCACTTTGGTATTGAGAAGACAGTGGTGGTTTTGCAGAACTATTTTTATTGGCCCAAACTCTGACAAGATGTCGACAGATATATCAAATCATGCACTGCCTGCGCCATCGCAAAACCAACTATTAAAAAGCAAGGGTTGTACACTCCCCTTCCCACTCCAAATGGGCCATGGGAATCCATCTCCATGGATTACATGTCAGGACTACCTTCAACTAAGCATGGTAATGACTGTGTTTTTGTGGTTGTGGATTGCTTCTCGAAGATGGCCATTCTGATAGCTTGTAAGAAGAGCATCTCTGCTGAAGCCACTGCTAAGCTATTCTTCGAGCATGTTTGGGTTCATTTTGGGCTGCCACAAACTATAATTTCAAATCGGGATAGTAGGTTCCTGAGCACGTTTTGGTCTAGTCTATGGTCCTTGATGGATACCAAGCTCACCAAATCGACTGCCTTCCACCCCCAGACTGATGGACAAACAGAGGTAGTCAACTGAATGATTGTGCATATTTTGAGAATGTACAATTCTAAACATCCCCGCACATGGGATGAGAGCCTTCCTTATGTTCAACATAGCTATAACCGAGCTCTGCATAGCTCTACCGGTCACATCCCTTTTCAGGCGTGCTTGGGCTTCCAACCATTGGCCCTGATTGATGTAGCTCTACCCCTTGCATCTACACAGGAGGAATCTTGATCCCATGCTCAGGCCGAGGTTGATAAGGCCACCAGATTTGTTGAATGAATCCATCACATCTGCCAACAGGTCCATGACATTCTATATAAGTCCAATACTAAATACAAGCAACGACATGACCAACATCGGGTTCCACACAAGTTCCAGGTTGGTGATAAGGTTTGGTTGCATTTACAGAAAGAGAGGCTGATAGGACCCCATTGCAAGCTTCATCCACTTCGATATGGGCCATACACCATCACTAAGGCAGTTGGTGATAATTCTTTCGAATTAAGCATTCCTCCATTCCTTGGCTTGCACCCAGTATTCAATGTGGAACTACTTAGACCATATTTCGCACCACTATTGGACACCTCGGATGTGGCAGAACAATTGACACCTACAGAGCTTAATCTTGATTGCATGGAACAAGCAACCATTGATCAGATCATGGAAAAACAGGTTAAAGGAACCCTCTAGCAAAAGATCCAACTATATCGAGTTGTCAAAGCAAGGCAACTCCTCCACCAAGGCAAGTGGCTCACTAAGAGTCAAGTTCAGCAGAAGTTTCCCCATTTGATGGGGGCACTCAACGCAATGGAGACCGTTGCTTCCTAAGGGGGGAGGAATGATCCAGATGGGTATAAGTGGCCACCCACCTATTCCACTGGCTCAAAATAGTTTCTCATGTTGACAATTTTCTTGTAATTTTCTGCAATTTTTCGAGTCCTAAACTTTCGGGGCCGTTTTGAGGCCCTAAACAATGTTTTTTTGAGATTCAGGGCCAAATGGTCACCATTGGCATGCATTTGGTTGACCAAAAATTGTAAATATTAGATAGACCTTTCCAACGAGCTATCGAACGCCCAAATCGGAGATCGTATGCAAAAGTTATGACCTCGAGAAGTTGACTATTCAACTTACCACCTTGGGGCCACAAACTTTATGACGGTTCATCTTCTAGGGTTACGTTTTGGACTTTTGGGGTTCTCACCTCATTCTTATTATAAATAGGCCCCTTTGGCCTCATTTTGTATTCAGCTTGTCATGAGTGAGTGTAGCCTCCACGTCTCTTCTCAGAGATACAGCTACCACCATTCTAGCTACTTTTGTTTTACAGTTTGTTCTATTTCATTGATTTAATAGAATCTGAGTTCATTCTATTACTGTGTTGATCGCCATATATATCTGTGCATTTGAATATATATATTCTCTTTTATTTCATTCTCACATAAATCCGGATCATTGTGGGAGCGTGCCCAAGCTTGGTTTGGGTGCTCCTCTTTTGTTCCGTCACTTGTCCAAGGTACTACTTGATAGGTCTTGACGACCGAGCATGTGCTTTCCCACATGGGTGCTCAAGCTAGCCTCTTGGGCATGAAGAAGGTGGTGCTAGCAAGTGGCTATAACACATGCTTTCAATAGGTTGTATTTTTAACCCCATGTCCATGTACTTTTATCTAACTACCACTTAATTCAAGAAGGCACTAAATTTATGCATCTCAATTCTTTTTTTATGCCATGTCTATAAAAGAAACAATAACATAAATTATAAAAACCATAACATGAATGGCATGTATGCCTACATAAGTGACACATGTACATTAATGCAATATGTTCTTTGCAAATAAGTTTCTACTCTCAAACATCATATACATTATCAAAAAGTTTCATTACATAAATGGAACCTATATTTGATGGATATGTATGTATGTATCAGTGAACGGTTATTTCGTGGGTATGTATAATGACATATAATCAAACTTTGATTCATTGTTTTTGTTAATCTCATCAAATTTATCTAATATTTATAATTAATAAAATTCATTAAAACAATATCTAACTTTAAATAAACCAATAAAATTTATCAAAACAATATGTAACTTCATCATTTAATTTTAATTACATACTTAATTTTTTAATACCAAAATTATAATATACACCCTTCTAACCCATACATTTCTCATATATATATACCATATAGTGACACTTAATCTCACAAGTATATTTCCATGACTTTCTACAGTGGTACAACTACTATTTGAATTATGTTCAAAATGATGCTTCAATAAAAATGATAATTTAATTACTTTAAATTTAAAATATATTTAAATAAATAATATTTATAAAAAAAATAATATTAAATTTGATTATTATCGAGTATACATTAAATATTTATATTTATTTTAAATATATTCTTAAATCAAATATTTTTTTTTCCTATATAAACTATTAATCCAAATCTAATATCATGTCACATTAATCTAATATCATGTTATTTGGAAGTTTATTTAAAAAAACATAATATGATGCTGAACTCATTCCATCAATTTATATATAAATTTATGTATATGAATAGAATTGTTTTGATCATATAATTTAATATTATATTATTTTACATTGTTGTATTTATATAAACTTTTTTATTATATATAATTATTTATACTTTATAAATTTGATATAGTATGTTGATTAACTTATATTATCAATTATAAATAAATAAAAATTGTTAAAAAAAAAGTCAATATACAAATTTTTTAAGATTACACTTTATACATAAGTTTTTTAATATTTAAATGTTTTATTGAAGATTTATATCACAAAAACAATTCTAGATGTGTTATGAGCAATTTAAAAAAAAAATATTTGAAAAGATAGTAATGGGCATTTTTTGAAAAAAAACATACTCACATTCCAACCAATACACCATGATGTTAGTCGCAAGCATCACCCTCTTGTTATTACCCTTGTTTGCATAAGGATTGAGGTATATTGGGCCTTATATGTTTTTGTAGACTACATGTATTAACAAATATAAGATATTAATTTTGTATTGAGAGATGTTTTATGTCATAAAAACAATTCCAAGAAATATATGTGAGGAATATGAAATAGAAACTCTGTAATATTGTAAATGAGAACTTTTCCAACCATACTCAAATATGCATCTCACACTAAAATACAAAATATATATTTTCAATGAAATATTTAAGGAAGAAGGCTAAATGTTATACAATCTCAACGTTTTGTTGTTTGTCATCATTGGAATCCAATCATGCATTGTTTACTAAAATTGTAGTTCTTGGTTTTTTAGGTTGATTTTGACATTTCCTTATTTTCCATCATTGGAATCCGATTTGCAATGAACAATCTTGCAAACAATCATAATAGATATATGTTCCAAGCATTGGATATGTCTATTGCATGGTTGTTAATAGATTTCACGAATGGTTGAGATGCACGACAAGATTATGACAAATGGTTTAGAGAAACAAATATTGTTATGTGTAAGGAAGCAAGTAATGTTATCCTACAATTTAGGGGTTCAATCAAGATTAGTAAATGGTTCTCTTGGATTGATCATGCAAATTTTATATACACCTGGATCTAGCCCTCTTAAGTTACCAACTTATGTTGTTGTGGCATTTGATAATTACATTGCTCCTCTATGGGACCAATCTCAACCAAAGCACATGCCAATTCCATCCATAAATCGAAGTAACAAGAAACAAATCACCCTTAGGATGGCTTGGGCATTGACTATCCACAAATCCCAAGGTTTGACATTAACAAGGTCAATCATTGACATTGGAAACAATGAACGTCAAGGAATGAGCTTCACATCATTTCCACGTGACTACACCATTATAAGGAACCAAAATTACACCATCGATCTCCTTCAAACCCTATGCAAAGATGAAAGACATTTCATATGTCTTGCTTCAAAAAAGAAAGAGGAACTCTTTCATTCTTTGTTCGTGTCACACTTAAAATTATAATCCTCAATCCTTACACTCCCACTAGTAAATGAAAATACCAGTGTTGATTTCTAATATATTTAGATCCAAACTTGATACCTACCTAGCCCTTTATTGTTTTACTTAGATATGTATACTTTTTCTTATGACAAATTAATATTCAATTCAAATTACTTTCCATCGATTACATGGGTTTCTATTTATTGCTTATTAGTACTTGCAATAGAGTTTTCCTTTCAATGTCATTGACTACTATCTCTACCATAAATTAGCTATACTTACTTTCAAATACATAAAATTACATTGTCCACTTATACATAACTTTCTCTCATTTTACAGCATATCGTACTTCTTTGCGGTGGTTCATTTCCCCGCTTTGAGGGGTATCCTAGTTATGAAATTTGGTTTAAAAAAATATATGTTTACACATGGCATTACACACCTTGGACGCCAAGCTTCTACCTTGCATTAAATTCCCGCTACCTTCCCTAGTAGGCTGGTAGCTCTTACTTTGTCACCTCCCTCGGCCATTGTACATGTATAGCCCATCATACAAGCAGCGTTTACAATTGAACCCTTCGCAGCCCTTCCAAAGGGTTCTAGCCCTTTCTGAAATTGTAAAGTTAAAATTGCCCTTCAAAAAAAAATTAAAATCTGAATTTTACCCTTCCAATTAAGAAGGGCATCATTTATATCAACATTTCAAAAGAAGGGCAGCCTTTGAAATTACCCATCCATATAAATTTCTCAAGATGTTGAAATTCCTATGCTATAAATTTCAACTCATCATTCAAAATATTGGAATTATGATCAACTATAATCACTCACTCACGCATGTCATGCACTCATTGCTTAGTTGTGCAATATGACCAGTAATCATTGATGACTATGAGGTACTAGCCATCGAGATGTGACTCTGACTCCCAAGTCACTTGGGGCTGCAATCTAAAGTGTGACAATGTGTCAACAAATACGACAATAACAAAAAATAACAACTACTAGAGTCTACGACTAGGCCTGAAACCAACTCAAAATTTTGTGCCTACTACCTATGTGAACCTTGCTACCAATGTCCACTCTTTTTCCGTCAAAATGAAATTCAAAAGGCCGGTTTGATTAATCCTCCTCTACAAGACCTCATTTCTTGCATGAATATCTTGAACCCACAACGACTATAAACAACACTCGACACTCGATGACATGAAAATACAAATAATGGCATGTAGCTAGGATCACAAACTGTGCAAAGGTCGATTTATGCATTGCTATAAAGAGGTGTCATTGGGCACATGATATGAAGAAACAATGGTTATTAATAAAATTAAAAAAAAACAATTGTTGTCTCAAGAATAGTCTTCAATTTGATGGGTGGCATGATCGTGATGTAATATCCCTCCATCCTTCCAAACATTTGTGGTTTCTCACAACATTTGTCCTCAGCGCCACCAAAATACATATAAAAATTACTTGTATTTACATCATCTTCTCTTTAAATCCTCATCTCATAGTCATAACTAAGGATTATTAGGCATGCACATCCTCACCTTATAATACGAATTGGGTCAAAGCGCAAAGACAACCATAAAATATTAAATGTGTCAAGATGCAAAGAGTAAGAGACAACTATAAGTAAGTCTTATATTAAATTTATCATATAAGTGTTTAATTAACACTATCAACTGATATTTGACACATTGGATTGTTGTGATCTTCTTATCACTCGTTACCAATGTGATTGCAAGGCATTATTTGAAGGCGAAGTCCATAATTTTAGGTCTTCTTCCTCATTATCATGCCTTTTGGTAAGACAATAAAGAGGGTAGTGTCTTGCATGAGCATGGAAAACGATTTCGACATAGAGGTATGCACATTAACTGTTTTCATTAAATAAATTAAATTCATACCTATGACTGTTGAGTAAGTGAATCATGGGGTGGTACAAAACACACAAAAAATTAGAACCCCAATCCCTTAATTACTTACACCTAGAACTTTCTCAAATCTAGTCATTAGTATGAGGGAGATCTTCCATAACATTCCTCATGTAAATGTCGATTATAAATATTATGAGGAAGATGTTGTAATGTAAATGTTGGCTATAAATATTATTTCCGATTATAAAGGAGATGTTGTAACTCTGCATTGGAACATGCCATATATCCTGTTAGGACTTTGTCCCTACATAGAGATGTTAAACCCAGTTCGGTTCACTCCTTCAACAAGACTATCAAAGACTATCTGTAGATCACTCACAAATGGACTTCCTTCTGTATAGTTAAAGCTATGGTGGAATTTAGAAGTGGGTGTCTCTGTGACTACGTTGCAAACTTCCTGCAATCTTTTTTAAAATTTTGATTGAATTACTAGGTATTCATTGACCTTATACGTTTTCGGTAACATGGAAGGTCGTATCAGCCTACCATGTTTGGAGCATTGAATAATCTGGTTATAAAAACATAGAAGAGATAAAAAGCCCATCCACACTTAATGCAAGCAATTTTAATTCAACATATTTAATGGTGGGATGGGTTTTATGAACTTCAATTTTAAATCAACATAATTAATGGTGGGATGGATTTTATATTCATGTACCTTCTTCCCAATTCTCCCAATCAAGGAAAATTATTTATGGAATTTCAGAGTATTCCTTATGCTTTGAGAGACGATTCTTATTTGTATTGTTTAAAAGAGGAATGCACTGTTCATCAAGCATATATTTTTATCACTTTAATATTAAAAATCTGTATTAGGATCTTGTCAAAAGCATTTTTCATGTTATGTAAGGAACATCAACTAATGGTATTGATATTTTACAATAAAGAAAAGAAACTTATTTAAAATGTGTATTAGGATCTTGTCAAAAGCATTTTTCATGATATGTAAGGAGCATCAACTAATGGTATTGATATTTTACAATAAAGAAAAGAAACTTATTTATTTATACACATAAACAAGAACAATGAGCATCAACTTATTTATTTATTTATTTATACTGATAAACACAGAATCCAATAGTAATTCTTTAACTGACATATATTCTTAATTCAAATCATTTATCTTGATAGGTGTGGAGAAATTAAAAAGTTAGTTAATTAATGGTATTTATATGGTAAAGCAAAGAAAAAAATAACTTATTTATTTATAATGATAAATAAGAACAATAAGTATCAATTTATTTATTTATACTGATAAACAAACAACATCGAATGATAAACAAAGAGCATCGAATAGTATTTCTTTCATTGAGATATATTTTTAATACAAAGCACTTTTCATCATAGGTAACCAGAAATTAAAAACTTAATTAACTAAAGGTATGGTATTATATTGTACAAAGTAATATTAATGATATCTATATTGTAAAGTAATATTATATTTTTAATACAAAGCATTTTTCAAACATCGAATGATAAACAATCAGCATCGAATAGTATTTCTTTCACTAAGATATATTTTTAATACAAAGCATTTTTAATTATAGGTAACCAGAAATTAAAAACTTAATTAACCAATGGTATGATATTGTATTGTAAAGTAATATTAATGATATTTATATTGTAAAGTAATATTAATCAATATCGAAACAACAGTAATTAAGCCAAATAGCAGTACAGTTATCAGAAGAGAGTGTGCAGAATCCTTTCCATGGAACTCCATATTCGTTAGAACTGTGATGACCATTGGACACTGGCGAACCTTTACATAAAAACCATTGTTTTTCTTCATCTATGCTCCTCCCTCTTCCTGATGCAGCCTCTTCCCTCTTGGAGCTTCAGCTGCTGCCACCGCCTCAATATATATATATATATATATATATATATATATATATATATATATATAATTCATGGACTTTTTTAATTATATGAATTTCTAAATAAAACATTGTAAAGCATTAATAAGTTTTTCCTATTACATAAATTTTCAATTACAACATCCCATAAAATATGGTAAAACATTCATAACATTTTTCCAATTTTTACATAAATTTGTTTTCATTCAAATTCAAAATTAATAACACATGTTTTAACTTATTAATAAAATCACTTTGCTTTTCAAATAAACTTTTACATATTAATACGTAACCATTTTAAAGTATTATTAAATTATTATTATTATTAAATTTTTTTAGGTAAACTTTATTATAGTATGTTGAATGAATGAGTGCAAATTAATGATTCATTTTTATTAAGGAAATGATACATATCCTTCCATGAAAATGAAAAAGAAGACAATAAGTGGTAGGCAAATCCCTCTAATTCATATATAGACATTGAAAAAATTAATTGCACATTTCACTATTGAGAAGGATTGGTAGGTGAATCCTTAGAATTCTTGAATGGATTTGATCCATCAAATTCCTCCATAGACATGGAAAAAAATTAATTACACATTTCACTCTTGAGAATGATTGGTAGGCCAATCCCTCATCATGTTATCTACTTCAGATAATGTTAATAGTGTCTAGGTATGTAACAGGTATTATTTCTTACATGGATATATTCCCTCGGCACATGTAATATCAATGAAAAATTTGACACCCACAAAAATATGTTGGCATTGCACATGGTTTTAAAACCATGTGCAAGGCCTCCTAAAAAACCATGCAAGGATTCCTAAACAACTCATGGTAAATTGCACTCAATGAGATTTGTTAACTTTTTTTTTTGCCAAATTTCAATTAAAAATAAAGAAATTAAAAAATAAACTACTCCAAATTTTATTTATAAATTTTCAAAAAATATATTATTTAAAACATTAATTAATACCTTCATTTCCCAATATTGTTTTTCCATGAGCATTGTACCATCCATCACTGAATAGTAATGAAACAACATTAAGATATGATCAAATTTTGAATTCATTATTATACTTTAAAATTTCTAAAAAGATTTAGGCTTACAACCTTATTTACTTTATAGTTAATTGACTTCAAATTTACATGTGGATGTATGAAAATGGTGAATAACATCTCAATATCTGCCACCATGTTGAAACTCGGCTAGGAGCTGGAGAACTCTGCTACATTTCTTCATAAGCATTGTTCTGAATGCAAAGATAACGAATCTTCACAAGCACCATGTGAGATTTGGAGTTGATTTGAATTAGTTGCTCCTCAGGGGAGATGGAAAGCATATTAAAATTTCCTTAGTTTAGCAAATTGTAGCGGGGAATGAAATCCTAAGTTGAGAATTTACAAATGTGTTTTAGTAGCATAGATTTCTCGAAATAGATCAAATTTCTAATTGTAAATATTTTTTAGTGGGAATGTTGAAAAAATGTATAGTAATGTAGAATGTGCCTCTTCTAAGCAAAACAAAAGAAGAGTGATTGTTTGAGATAAAATGGAAATCCCTAGACAAATTGTAAATCTAAACCATATTTTCATTTATTTAATCCTTACAAAATTATTGACTCTATTTTCCACTAAGAATTTATTCAATCTTTAATACTTATTATTTACATAATTCTATTTGTGTTTTCAACTTAACCCGTTCCTTACAATGTTGATCAAACTCAAGTTTTGTGTCACCTCCCACGTTTAAAACCACCACCCTAGATCCAAATCCTAGGCTCTATGAAGCGCTAAGAGGGACCAAATATCCCTGGGTGCACACCTCTTCTCAAGTATTGCACTCAAGGGGGTTTTCACCTAGGTAGATTTAATCCCTCTCAAAGCTTCATAGAGCCTAGGATTTGGATCTAGGTTGGTGGTATTTTGATTCAATTTAAAAGGTGCATTGTTGAGACTTAGACATGCAGTGAATTGTAAGGATTCAATTGACTTAGGCTTGATTTCATTGTCCATCCATCCCATACATGTATGCTTTTACAACAAGTGTTGAACAAAAAAATTCGATGTTCGGACTCGAGTTAAAAAAAAAATTAATGTTTTCTATAGTTGTGTATTATTTTTTCTTAGGTTCCCAATCCTTATCATTCTTACATCTCTCAAGATTGGATTGCATGTGGATGGCCCAATATGGTTATGGCATAGTCTAAGTAGTTTTTTTTGTATAATGAAGTTTGCTCCACCTCGAAAATATACAATAGAATAGTTCTTATGTTACAAATTGATACACATATGATAACTTAATGTGTTCAAAAAGAGGTTTAATTGAAAATATATCATTCTTTTATGTAAATATTAAAGGGTGCTCAATTATTTAAAATTATAAAAAATTAAAAAAATAATTTGTTTTTTTGCATTTTTTTTTTAAAACAATTCATTAATTTATACTTTTAAATTGAAGTATAATTATTTATATTGCCGTCCATATTTGAAGGGATCCTAGAATAAATGCCCTTCGAATTGAAATTAAGACCCACCCTTCAAATTTGATCACTGGGACTGGTCATCTATCCAATTTTTATACATCGATCCGAAACCTAGATTGGAATGGGACCACTACATTTCTGGTCTTCAACATGCTATCATCAATCTTACAGGATATGAAGACATACTTATTTCATCTTCGAATGTAGAGACTGGAGAGGTGACAACCAATAAGGTTTATGCTTCCAAGTGGGATGGTGAAAGTAAGTGTTGGTTTTCCAGTCTTTGGAAGTGTAGTTCTCCGCTCAAATTCAAAGATACATTTCTTTTTAAAACACAAAGATTTTTTTTTTTTCATCATGTATATTTCTAATTATTTCCTCGTGAAAAACTTGTGACGAGGGAGAGTTTCTAGAGAAAGTGGTGGAGAGTGCGTTGAGAAAGGTAAAGAAACACCATTGAATGTAGCCAAGTATTTAATAGGTTTGGATGAGAAGGTGAGATATTTTGAAAAACAAGTTTTGTTGTGGCATCAACAAAGTGGAAGAAAATGTCAGGGAGTAGGGATTCTTGGGTTAGGTGGTGCAGGAAAGACAACTCTAGCAAAAGAGCTCTTCAATCGGAAGTGTTCACATTACAAGAATTCTTGTTTTTTTATCAAATGTAAGAGAAAATGTAGGTAAAGGTTCTCACAGAATTGACTGGATCGGCTCTGCAAATAAGGATAGACAATTAGGATGAAGGTATGGAGAAGCTAAAATTGCATCTCTACTTTTCAGATATTTTATTAATTTTAGATTATGTAGATAAAGTGGATCGGGAGGATGCACTTTTTCCAAATCAAAGTTCTCTTCATTCAAATAGATTCATAGTGATTACATCTTGAAATAAGGATGTTCTCACACAGTCTGGAGTTGGAGAATCATCAATTTATAAGTTAGATGGACTCAGTGGACAACACTCCCTAGAGCTCTTCTACCGTCATTCCTTCGGCTAGTCATATTCACTACTAGGACTTGAAGTTTTTACCAAAAATTTATTGCCTCTATCTCTAAAAGTGCTCAGGCACTTCTGCTTGGAAAAAATGACATGTCTTAAAGGCTAAAGATTAGCTATGATACCCTCGATAGAGAGGAAAAAGAGATATTCTTGGACATTGCATGTTTTCTCATAGGACACGATAGGAATAAGGCCATAAGAATATGGAACGCCTCAGGCTGGAAAGGTCGGTCGGGGTTTCAAAATCTACATGACAAGTTCCTAGTGGAAGTGGAACGAAACTATTGGCATAAGATAATATATCAGAAAGATCATATTAAAATGCATGATCTTGGGCATTAATCCCACATACATTATAAATATGTAAACATCAATCACACAAGAAACACAGAAGTTACGTGGTTCACCCACTAAATGTGGGTTACATCCATGGGACAAGGGCATGCAATCTTTATTCATCATCAACGATAGTTTACAAACTATTCTGGAGAGGGATTAAATCCCCAGCTCAAGATCAGCCTCAATGGGCCACATATTTAAGCAAACTTTCAATTACACATAACTGATTATACCGTTGGTGAAACCACCTTGACCTATCAATTGGTTGTCATATCCCAACAATATCCACCTTGACAACAATTTACTTGATGCCCTGCCCTTGTCCATTTGTGCTTCTAAATACCAAAGCACCAATTTCACTACTTCGCCTAGATTTGTCATGTCTCCACTGACAACACCAACCACATTTGAAAAAATCTCATTGCATACATCAAACCAGTGTACCATACATGAGACATATAACTCTTTTCTTCATTACTTGGACATCAACCTAAAGACAAATCAATCCGTCTCTTGTTCATTTACGCTCAAGATTGTTTTGCTGCTCATTGATTCTTCTTCTTGAATGTCCAACCGAACCAACCTTTGATATTATCCATGCTTGGTCCTAATTCAAGCATAACGCCAACAACCCAAAACACAAGATAATGAATACCATAAACTCAATGGTTACACCCACTTCTTGTAAAACATGGTTCACCATGAAGGAATCAAAAAACATCTTGTACCACACGCCTGAGAAAGTGCTTCAGGCCATACAATGATTACTTTGAGCTTGCAAAAAAATCTTCCTATGCAATCCTGAACACCTTCTATGCTCCACCTCGAACTTTGCATCCGAATACCTTAGCCAAATATGGCCAAGACAACCAAATATGAGCCTTTAGGTTTATTTACTATGGAGTTAACCAAGCCTTTAAAATAGGCTTCATTACATGTAATATTATGGGCAAAAAACATAATATGTGCAACTGCTCAAAAACCAACTCAACAACCTAAGGTATGCATGCCATTCAAGGTCTTACAATTATATGCCCAATTACATGGAAAATTTAAATTTTACAACTCCAAAATATCATTTTTATTTTTATTTTTTAAATGATGACTCCACCATCACCATTGCTACCATTGCTCTCTTTTCCCTTCTGCAAACACCCACAAACCGACTGATAGTCTGGATGTATATTACTTTTATTGGAAATTTTTTATTATTATAAATATTCCCAAACACCTTCTCTCAGTCCAAATAAACCTCCACTGTAATTCTTTGTAAAAATTGAAAATGACTAATATATATTTAAAATATATATATTATATATCACTTATATATCATTGTTATTTCTTTTTATTATATTCCACTACTAGAACTTGCGACAATTTTTTTTTTAATAAAAGTTACCCGGCTGTAGCGTCACTTCTCAGGAAGCACTAGTGACAGCACTAGGTTGGCTTCCTGACACTTCTTCCTCCTTCATGCTGGCATTCACCTTCACCAGTCACAAGTGCTTGAACTAGCATATGAGATCTCAGGCACCAAATGGGATCTCTCTTCATACGGGTCAGCAACAGACAGAACCTCCCTTATAGTGCAGTAACTCTCTGAGCCCTTCACAATGACACAGTCTTCAGGAAAATTAGGAAACAATGAATGTCTCCTCTGCAGCTGCAATTTTCCCACCACAACAGTTGTCTCCTTCATGTTGCATGATTGCACAGCCTCCTGGGGCCTCCTCCACGGCTTCATGTAGGCTCTAGCGGCTCTTGCACGGATCCCTCACAGGATCATGGGATCTCCCACAAAGAACAATGAGACTCCACCACTGCCATAGTAACATACAGGCTCCACGGGATTCATCTCAGGCCTCTGCTTCACACAGTAGACTCCACAAACTCTTCCATGATGGCTACTGCTCCATTTTGTTTGTGGGTGTCTCTCTATTGAAATGTGTTGGAAATATTAATTACTCTCTGATCCATAATCAAATCAGTCGACTTTGTCAGAGTCTGTAGCATGTCAGAAAGTGCTAGAGAGCTTGACAATATAAAAAGTTTATATTTCTCGCATATAAGTCAATAGAATTTAGTTGATGAAGATAAGTTTCTGTGTAGAAGTAATTGATATCTTTAAATCCTAAGTCCGCTAGTTGGTTAATTGGCATAAATCTTCTATATGAAGGATGAAATTGTAAATCAAAAATATTGAACAGAGAACAGAGTGGAGAAGAGAAGAACAGAGAAGAGGAGTGCAAATAAGAAGAAAGAAAACCCACTGAAGAGTTTGAAGCTCAAGCTTCTGTGTATTTACCAAGTTTGTATTTACAGCTGTAAGTTTTGTTATGCTGTCGCATGAAATACAAATCCTTAAGTTTATGGTTGAATGAATGTTTTAGATAGCCGCACATCTTCTCCATATTTACCTGAGTGAATGTTGTTTACATTTACTGTGAGTGAAAGACATCAAGAATTCATGAATATTTCACTGTGTAAGAGTTCCTAGTTTTACTCGCAAGTTCCTAGTTTTATGCGCAGAGGTTTGACACAAATCTTATTTCTTATTTTCTTATATATTATTGTGAGTGATTTGCAATATAGTTGTGTTGCAACTAATCCTAGGTTATCGCAGTGAAAAGTGTTTTTCATATTCCTAAGTCCTTAGACTAGGAAATATAAAGTTATTTCATATAAGTGAAAACTTGTTCGCAACCGATTCATAGCGCAGTAAAATCCAGTCAAATCCTAATTCAAAGTATGTCAAGGTGAAAATTTTGCACAGTTATTCCATCACAGTAACTCTTGCGTAGTAACTCTTGTGCATAAATTCCATTGCGCAGTAAATTCCACCGCAAGAAAATTCAAATCGCAAGTTTTGAAAAAGTTAAAAAAGGGAAAACATAAGGTTGTGTTGTGTGGTAACTCAAGTTCATTGCCGCGGCCACCGTTTCTCCCGAGATCTGGTATCAGAGCTAGTTTAGGAAATAAATCTTGTCCTAAAAGGACAAAAGTAATTTTCTCAAGAAAGTTAAAAATTAAAAAATGGCTTCTACTTCCGGTTCAAATATGTCGAGTTTACAAACTCCGATTTTTACAGGAAAGAATTATGAATATTGGTCTCTAACAATGAAGGCTTTGTTTAGAGGTCAAGATGTTTGGGATATTGTCCAGAATGGTTATGCAGAACCAGCAGATCAAACAGCATATAATAATCTCTCACAAGCTGAGAAAGATATCCTGAGGGAAAAGAGGAAGAAAGATGGAAAAGCTATGTTTTACATACATCAAGCCATGCATGAAAGCATCCTCCCAAGAATAGCAGCAACAATTACTGCAAAGAAGGCATGGAACACATTGGGGACAGCTTATCAAGGTTTGGATAAAGTAAAGACTTCAAATCTTCAAATTCTGATATTTTGAATCTGTGTCCATGAAAGATTCAGATTCAGTAGACTCATCTTATACTAGAGTTGTTGGTTTGATAAATCAACTGAAATCTCATGGAGAAACCATAACAGACCAAAGGATGGTTGAGAAAATTCTGAGAAGTATTCCCCCAAGATTTGAAAACTTCGCTATAACCTTGGAAGAACACACAGACATGACAACGTTTACTATTGATGAGCTGCAAGGTTCACTCATCAATCATGAACACAGGCTCAGCAGAACTCAAACATCATTGGAAGGTGCATTTGTAGCACAGTCATCTATAAGCGGTGGAAGAGGTAAGGGGAAAAATAATTTCAGAGAGGAAGAAACTTCTCAAGAGGAGGACACATCAGTAGTCTTGCAGATGTTGTTGGTAGAGGACAGAACCAGAACACAAGTCAGCCAAGTGGTCACAGGTTTGATAAATCAAAGATTCAATGTCATTACTGTAAAAAATTTGGTCATTATGTATATGAATGCAGGAAGAAGCAATATGACCAATGAAAGCAAATCCAAAATCAGTCGACGAACACCAGCAATTTGTCAAGCGTAATGTTGATGGCATGTGCATCCCCAATTGAATGCAATACCATCCAAGAAAGTCTGTCTGGCATATGGTATTTGGATTCAGGCTGCAACAATCATATGACTGGTAATTTAAATTTATTTTCCAGTCTAGATAATTTAGTTCAAACTGATGTTACACTTGGAAATAATGTCCAATTCACTGTTTTGGGAAAAGGTACTATTAGTATTTTAACTAAACAGGGGGAGCATAAGCATATGCATGATGTTTATCATGTAGAAGGTATGAAACATAATTTTTCGAGTATTGGACAGCTGATACAGAAAGGTTACAGAGTTTACATGTAAGATAATCACTGTGTGATTAAAGATGTACGTCCTAGAAACCAGCTGATAGCAAGAGTTCCAATGACAAGCAATCGCTTGTTTCCATTGAGGATAGTTCCAGACAATATAGAAGCTGCATTCAAGGAAGAAAGTAAAGAAGAAGCTGTTCACTGTGATAAGAAAGAAAATGATAGCGCTGATTTTCAGGCTACATTTCAAACAGAAATTTAGGATGATTCCTGGCTATGGCATTTCAGATTTGGACTTCTGAACTTTGGTGGACTAAAGTTGTTGCACACAAATAATATGGTAAAAGGATTGCCATTGATTGACAAACTAGATAGAATTTGTGAAGGTTGCATCTTTGGAAAGTAGCATAGAGAGACTTTTCCAGTTGGAAAGTCATACAGAGCCTGCACACCACTTGAGATCGTGCACTCTGATATTTGTGGTCCAATGCAGACAACGTCCATTGGTGGCTTCAAGTATTTTCTTACTTTTATTGATGACTACTAAAGAAAAACATGGGTATATTTTTTGAAACATAAATCTGATGCATTTAGTTGTTTTCAACAGTTCAAGGCACTCATGGAGAATCAGAGTGGACACCACATAAAAATCCTAAGAACAGACAGAGGCAGTGAATATGTTTCAAATGAATTTCTAAATTTCTGCAAAACTCATGGCATACAGAAGCAATTCACTTCCCGGTATACACCTCAGCAGAATGGTATCGCAGAAAGAAATAACAGAACCATTATGGAGATGGCGCGTAGCATGATAGCAGCCAAGCATTTGCCAAATGAATATTGGGGTGAAGCAGTTGCAACTGTGGTATACATTATGAATCGATGTTCGACAAAGAGCGTGAAGAGCAAGATTCCCAAAGAAGCATGGACAAGTATGAATCATAGTTTTTCTCATTTAAAAGTTTTTGGTTGTGTCGCATATGCTCATGTGCCAAATGAGCTAAAAACGAAATTAGACAAGAAGGGACAAAAATGTAATTTTGTTGGTTATTCTGAAGACACAAAAGCACACAAGTTGTATGACCCTGTCATAAGGAAATTAATCATTAGTCGCGACGTTCAATTTGTTGAAAATGGATCATGGTATGGAACCGTCGAGAAGAATGTCAAGATTGTGCCAAATGTCGAGCATGAAGACATGAGGGAAGAAGTGGTTCAAACACCACAAGTAAATCAACCGGTCGCAGCACCATCGACTCCCATGACACCGCGACATGGTTCAGCATAAGGAACATCAACACAAATAGCAGCTCAAGCTACACCAACAAGCACACCAAGAGGACAACAGACTCCATCAAGCAGTTCGAGATCAACAGATCCAGTGAAGACAAGAAGTCTGTGTGAGATATATGAATCTGGTACACCAAATTCCTTCTCTCTCTTAGCATTATTTTCTCAAATAGATGATCCACTAACACTTGAGGAAGTTGTTGAAGAAGAAGTTGTTAGAATAATCAACCCATAGTATTTACCCACTTAGACATTATTTCATTTATTTTGTCTTATTTGCCTAGTCCATGAGTCCCACCATGTGCAAGTTGTTAATTTCCTATCCATAGAGGTCAAACTTGCCATTATTGACTCATGGAGTGCTTGGGAAAGTCCTGGGAATCAAATATGCTTTATTCCTTGCCTCCTAGGCGCCCTTCTGCTTTTTCTGCTTTATTGCCTGCTTTTTCAGTGTTTTAAGGCACATAGGAAAGCAAGACTAGGTGAGGTGAATCAGCTTTGTTGCCTCTTCCTCCTCCACTCTTTCCTCCATGCAAAAGCATGTATGAGCTGCCATTTGACCACTCTTTAGCTTTCCCATGCACCCTTGCTAATTCGTGGGGTCCTTGATAGATTTGGGATCAGCGTTTTACACCTATGGGGGATATGCCTATTTTGGGTAAGCCTGCTTTATGCTAGATTTGGATGCTTGCTTATGCATTCGATTTGCTCATGTATTCTAGA
>LPNX010860692.1:42415-85944 GCA_001517045.1 Pseudotsuga menziesii | reverse complement strand
ATGAGGACAAGTATAGCTTGGAGCATGATACAAGTGACGAAGACTCCCTTATCCCTGACAAAGATGTTGATGAGGAGTCTTGGACATTCATGGAAAATCTAGTCCATCACATGAATAAAGAGGAAAATAATGAACCAGAAACTTTTGATGGTTTTGTTGATGGCATATCTAAAGAAGAGAGCATGGACCATGTGGCCTTGGGAAACTTTGATATGAAAAAGGAGCATGTAGTTTATCCACATGATCAGTCTTAGACATATATCGATATCAGTAGTGAAGACAAAGAGAACTCGATATCGGAACCTGATATCAGCAATGGGGAATCCATCACATTTAACATAGATGATGGTGATGACTATTGGGATTTTTGTGGATATCTTATTAAGAATCCTATCTATGCTATATCCAGCAAGGGGAGTGTCTGTTTAGAGATTTGTGGAATTCCAATCTACTATAATTCCATAGAGGGAAGCATGAATCTGGAGACCTTGGAAAATCCTAGTATGGAAAAGCAACATTCAAAACTCTTCTATGATCATTTAGAGTCATATCATGCAGAGCCACACAAGAGTATCAGTAATGAAGACATGGAGAAGCAGTTTTGTGAAAAGACAGATGTGATGCAGTTATTAGAATATCAGTCTCAACTATCATCTTCACATATAAAGTTTCCTCATGACTTGGAGCTGCTTGGGGCTTATACAGTGAATTATCATCCGGTAAGCCTTGATGATCAGTATGATGGTGTAGTCAATCTGCCTCATCATTCCAATATGTAAATCAACCCTATCCAGTCATGGATAGAAGCAGCCTGCTCAGGCACTTACCAGTTTGGGAGGAAGTTTGATGACATTATTCATGCCTATGATTTCCCATCCATCCCGCCCATTCTGAATTATCATGCAGGTTTGCATTTTCTGAATAAAGTATCCTTACTTTGGCTAGTAACCAAAGACAAGGAAAAAAAAATTATGTCAATAAAATGCTTAGGTGGTTACATTGGATTTCTGATTACACTTAACCCTTTTTATATCATGCTTAGAGTAGGAAAATAAGCTCTTTGAAAGAGAGCATTTACTTTCTGCATTTCTATTTTTAGCTATAACAAAACTTTTCTTCTTTTAGTTAGTTACATCTATTTTGTTTAAATAAATCAGCTTAATGGTTCATTTGGTTTTTCATAAAACTTGTGCTACTGAGGTTTTTCTTGTCAAGTTGAGATGTTTTTGCAGGGTATATAAACCAGAGATTCTGGTGTTCTCGTATCCTCTCCTTGCCTTAAAGACCAGATCTAGCACACGTCCCACAGTTGGAGCCAGGATGTTACCACCTAAGTTGTACTTAGTGGTTTTTATCAAGTGAGCCCGGTGAACCAGATAGGGCTAACTTGTTCGGACTTCAAAAAGACCTTTGGAAGTACTTCTGGGAAGTTCTTGTTGTACTATATCACATGTTCATACCCCATGAGGGAATTGTAATAAATGTTCTAGCATGATAGTGTCTGTAAAAGACTCGGTCTCTTAGACTTTATTTGTCAATCCGATCATCCCAGGGTGTTTTTTCCCTTGGTTATTATTGGTTGTTGAACAAACGACTGATAGTTTCTAAGTTTTTCACTCCATACCTCCAAAGTTGGGGTGGTCAGCTTGGAATTTAGGCCTATTGAGGTTATTAGAGTCTATGTGTCAATGTGTAAACATGCTAGACATCATTTTTGAGTCATATGAACATTTCTAAGTCCCCCTAGGTGTTTTTCAATTTTTCAATTTTTTAGTTTTTTCAGTGTTTTTTATTAAAATTTAATTTTTCCAAAACTTAGGCTATTTTTTAATAGTTTAATTGAAAAAATTGATTTTGTAATAAAAGTGGACCAAATAATCAGTTTCAGTCATGCAGGTGCTCATTTTCAAGCTAAGAGCACCATGTAAACCCATGGGCCCACTGTTTCCTAGTTTTGAGTGATTTTCCATCACTCAGGTCAAAAAGCCCCAAAAATCAATTATTGATCATTTTAATTAATAAATTGATGAATAATGGAGCAAATCCAAAATCATAAATCAATGGATTCTCAACCGATTTGATTGAAATCAGTCAGATCTGAAGCAGATTGACTGGATCTGACAAATCCTTGACTGAAGGAGGTGATCAAATCAGATCCAGAGTTGATCTTGAGCATCCTTTATGAGGAATTTTTCCCTCCCTCTCTCCTCAACACGTTTTTGGCTCAACTGGATGATTTTTGGTGGATTCTTCAGTCAACAGGTTGAGGTGTCAGTCAGATCAGCCCCCCGATTGACAATTGCACTCAGTGAGACTCATATCTGGCTCAGCTAGACACAGATCAGGAATTGATGGACTCTCCATCAGTTGATTTCACTTGATTCCATGAGTAATTGCGCCCCCCCTGGGCTAGATGGCTTGTAAATTGTATATATCCAGGCACAGCCTCCTCTTCCAAGCTAGTTAGAGCTGGAATGAAGGGCTTTCCATTGTAACTGTGTATTGATCTTCATTTGTTGAAATAAAGAAAAGCTTTGGAGTCTCAATTGTGGAGTACCTTTCATGTGGGATTGTCATTGTCATGCTGCATTTGAGGTGAAACTGCTATTTTTCCAATTTTTTGCACTTAATTATTGTCTGCCTGAATGGTTTCTGAAATCATAGGGATAGATCATTGTAAGTAAGCTTACTTAATTTCTATTTGCTGCTGCATATATTTGAATGAGTTAATACCTGTATGTTAAATAAGGTTATTTCCATACTGTATCATCCCTTTCTCATATGTATCTCCAGATTTGATAGTTCTGTTTGTAGGAGCTGTGTTGTAGCTTACAGGTTTACCGTGACTGGAAGATCTATGGTTCAGGTTTGATTCCATTGATTTCCAGAGGAGATTTCTAAGATCATGCCCCTTGGTGCTTCTCTACCAAGTTCCCTCTGCAAATCTTCTTCAACAAACAAGCACCTTTCTTCCCCTTTCTCTCCTTTAAAAATTATTAAACTTTCCTCAAACTAGTTACTTTAAAGGTTTCTTATTACTCTAATCTATCTCATCAATAAAAACACACATAGATCTAATTATCAATATCCCTTCCAAATTCTACATCTTAGTTTCATTTTGCACATAAAGTTCAATTTCAAGAGATCTAGCTAAAAGTACCTTATTTTCGCAAGCAATTTAGTGAAAATTCATAGCTTGCTGTTAAGGTAGTTTCATTTACTGTACGATAAATTCGATATTCTGCAATATCAGTGCATTTTAACTAGCTGCACAAACAGCAAGCCAAGATCCCAAGGAAAGCTTGCTTTCCTTGGTTCCTTTTTCGTCGGTTTAGCTAGTTTAATTTCATTATTTTTTTGAGATAAAGTAGGCTGACCCAAAGGTACTCTTAAAGTGATTGTGGGAATTTTTTATTCTAACATTCTTGCTGTCCTTTGGTAGGTCTTACAAAGAAGAAAGGAAGCTTCTGTCCAAAGTGGCTTTTGGAGCGCTCAAGTCCCCCCAGGGGTCTGTCTTTTGTCACAAAATTCTTAAAATTTTTGTATAACTGTAAGATCTTGGTTTCAGCCTGTATAAGGACCAAGAAAGTTCTGATTTATTAGTCCTTTGATATTGTAACAGCTGTAATAAAATCATTAGTCCTTTGATATTGTAACAGCTGTAATAAAATCATTCTCTGAATAGGCTCTTTCGAGCCCATTCCCCATCCCCCCTGGGGGGATTTGCGTTGATGCCCTTTTCGTCTCTTTCTGTTTATTTATTTTTTGCTAGCACTGATCTAAGTTGCAGGATAGTATAATTGATTTATTTATTAATTCCATATTCCATATTGTACAATTTCAAAGTAATCATAATACTTACCCCACGATTTCCCGATTGACCCGAAAGGGGAAAGAAATTCGTGGTAGGATTAATTAAGAAACCAGAATTGTGTAGTTGTTTTATTTTTCATCATTTGTTTATCAACAACTTTAAAATTAACCCCTCCTCGATTCCCCGATTGAGATCCACTTGGATCGAAAGAGGTTCTTGGAGGCTTTTCTTTTAAACAAGAACACACAGCTTAAAACTTATTAAAATTTACAAGACTCCAGTGGGTATCCTCTGTACTTGGCTGCGGTTCATCCGATCAGTCAAGCTGTATGAAAAGCACTTGGGTGACTAGCATAATTAGGACTCACCTTCCCCAATTGACAAACCATCAGGTGAAAATCCAACACCTCGATCAAACCTTTACAGTGGCAAAATACCCAAAGGAAGCGGAACTTTTGAAAAGTGACCTCAGGGTGCCGATCTCTGTCACACCCTAATGGGTGCGTTACGAACAATAGCCCCAGAGACTCCATTTCATCCCACATATTCCTTGCGGGTAGCCGTGAAGGTTTTGTTTTGGACATACTCCAAGTACTCTCGGGTATATCTGGAGTCCCCCCTTAGCCTAATTTAATCAACTCATACTTCAATTTTAACTTAAAACATACCAAGATGCAATCGCAAAACATTCACTCCAAGCACATGCAAGCACATTGATCTTTTTGATTTGACTCCATTCTAAGGCACTGGCCATTTTTTTCTTTATATATATATATATGGTGTATCAGCTTTGTGCTTTCGTGTATTTATCTTCGTATCTTGTCATCTTTAATTGTCTGTAGTTAAAATATTTAAACTCCTAAATAACTAATTCAGTTTAGCATCACCACACTAAGAAACCATCCTTAGTAACTTAATAGGGTCTAACCCCCCTTGGCTTCGTTAGGAGTTGAGCCTAAACGGAGGAGTCAAGAACAAGGTGACAACCTTGACTCGAGACTTGCCCCTAAGGACACACCGAGTGGCTTGAAGATTTCTGCCACATGACCCAGGTGTGTGAAAGGCAGCAACACTGGCAAAGGGATGCGTGAAGCTAAAGAGCATGCGGGGGTTGGAGCAGGCGACAAAGCATCAACGGTTAGGTATTCGTGGTTGCTGTAAGTTGGAAGAGGTAGAAGGTGTTGAATATTGTACATGGCTGAGGAAGTTTGATATGTATGGATGTCTGAAGTTTGATATGTATGGATGTCCGAGATTAGAGTGTCTCGTGTGGGAGTAGTGGAGTGGCAAACAAAACAGAAGCAAGCAAATTTGGAGTAGTGGATTGGTTGCGCTGAATAGATTACAGCCTGGACAATTTTCTTATTTGACATAGTATTATCCTGCAATTTCCGTAGCCTCAGATTGAGACAAATATGTAGCATAGCACTGCGACACATTTATGTTGCTTATATGTCGAGTAAATTAGGAATATTTTTGAAGTATTAGGAAAAATAAAACGGTCATCTTCTATGATATATGAACTAGTTTGTCAATTGGTTCATATAAAATGAGCCAAATATGTAACACAACACTCAACACACTTATGTTGCTTATATCCAGATAAGATTGAAATATTTCTCGAAGTATCACGAAACATAAAATGGCCATGTTCTATAAAAAGTATATAATAAAATGGTCATGTTCTATGAAAAGTATATGACAGATTGTCATTTGGTTCATTCATTTCATCTTAAATTCAATTCATCATCCATTACCCATGGTGTTTTGGTTCATACATTTCATCTTAAATTCAATTCATCATCCATTACTCATGGTGTTTTATAGGCGATTTCTAAATTGATTTACATTTCCTCTGCATATAAGAAAGGGGTTGATTTACATTTCCTCTCCATATAGTAAGAAAGGGGTCATCCTTATCTTAGAAATTTCTAGATGAAACACTTCGAAATGAATAGGTAAAAGTGAAAGCATTAATAACAAAAATCTTCTTTTAATTGTAAAACCTTATCAATTTTATAATTTTGTTCATTTCTTCACCATACTTATTATGGAATATAATCAATAAAGCCTCATCACTACCCCACACTTTGGAAAGGCTATCTACAACTACTTGTAAACAATGCGGCAAATTGTGTACATACATAATAATATTTTAATAAGTTTTTTAATGATTTTTGGCCTAACATGGGATGAAGATACCAAAGCCTTTTTTCCTTAGGGGCGAATTTTAGCCCAGTGGGCTATTTTTCCATGTTTTTCTCTCAAAAAAGATTCACCATTTTGCATTTTTTGAAGCCCTATTTCGCCCAATTTTGATGGGGTAAAATTTTTTCACCCTAAAAATCGCCAAATTATTATATAAACGATATAAAATCCTTGGAAATTAAAATATTTTTTGAAAAATATCGTCAATCATTTTATAGTTGGCTTTTTAAGAATTTGGTAATATTCACCAACATTTATACACTTTTAAATAAGTATGATTCCTTAAAATCATCCTTGGCCTATTTTATGGGGATATTAAGAGTTCCTTATTGAATGTAGGGATTTTTGTTAGTAATTTTTTTGGTGCTCATAAATATAAAAGTTATAATTATTTTTGGGAGTCACTCTAAGTAGTATGAGCAAACACATATGTTGAAAAAAAAACACAAACCCAATAATCCAAATCCAAAGAGATGAGGAAAAATACCCAAATTAATCAATGCAAACTTATTGTTGCATGTTTTGTTGTGTACCATCATGATTATCCAAAATGTAATGTTCTTTCACTTATCTATTATAAATAGAAAGACTAGCCTATTATAATTTTTTATACAATTAAGTGTATATTATTATTCTTTAAAGTTATCTATTATAAATAAAGAGACTATCTACTATTATAATTTTTTATACAATTAAATATATATTATTATTGTTTAAAGCATCTAACAAACATGAATTTCTCTTTATTATTGTTAATATATCATTTTTTTAATTTAAATTTATTAATTTATTATCTTATATTATATATTTTATTTATACTAATATAAACTGATCTTTATATATAAAAGTTCTATATTAATCTATTTTATTTTATTAATAAAACTTACACATTTATTTAAAATATTTAAATATATATAAAAAAATAACATGAAGAATAGCATTTGAAAAACGAATAGCATGGAAGAGAACATACCCATTAACAATATTAGTTATGATGCTTAAAGGACATAAAGGGTTGCACTGGCATATGGTATAAGTCTATATGATCCACTATACACATTAATTTTGATTTTATTATTGTTGTAAAATAATAGTTTTTTTTAAGTTGAGATGGAAAATTAATATTTTTATGTTTTATTTATTTATTTTTAGTTTAATATATGCTTTTTTTAACTATTTATAGAAATAGTTTATGAAAAATAGAGAAAAAAATAGTTAATGATATTATTAAATTTTGTAATGAAAATTGAGATAGTAATGTAAACAACTAATTAATACTATGTAGTATGTTTATGATTGCATTGATTGTGTCAATGAGATAGTAAATACTTGTACTTTAACAATGGAGGTGTATGCATTTATGGTTGGTAATTCCATGTTTCGGATTACAAATTCCATATTGTATCAATTTCGTTGTTCTACAAAGAAAAACTCCCAATAACTCAACCTGAATTCTCATTGATCAAAGTCATCCATCTTGATCATTCAATTGAGAATCAACCATAAAACCTTGAGTTTGCACAAGGTGGCGATTTACCTTTCTTTGTGCATTCGCTCATGCATTGTCCCCTAGTTTTGCTTCCCATTGAGTAGGAATTTATGGTTTTCATAGTTGGTGAACATTCACCGCAATTGTATTTGTAAAAGTTAGATATAATTAATCATGGCCTATCAAGATGGTGAAAGTCGGGTATTATTGCTTCCTTCACCAAGGCTCAAGTTTCTCTAATGATATGCTTGTGCTTGTGTATGCACATGCTTATAAAAAATTGGTGGGATAAGATGGAAGTAGAGTGTCAATTTGGAAAAATAGATACCCCCCATCATAGAATATTAGATGAAGGGTGACTTACATCATGGTATGCCAAATGATTGAAGATAAAATAGAGCAATTGTTTCCTTCTCTTGTTCGTGACTGGAAGCATTAAATAAAAAAAGATCACTTAAACAATGGATTGTTTTGGTAAAGAGGTGCTCTTTAAGGAAGATTGTATGACTTGCAACAAGATTGGAAATTCCCTAAGAGTTAAAAAAATGCCCCTCCACACATTTTAGCCCATATGTGTGGGCCTTTGGTTGAGGTAAGATCAATGTTTCAACCTTCTTTCATTAATGGGTATCTGGTCCATGTTTGAAACTATGAAATTGTTCTTCAAGATGTCCTACATGCAACAATTTGAATTGAGATAAGTTTTAAAGTGTAAATCTGTTTTCTTACATTATTGGTTATCTGAAGTTAGATTAATGGTTGTATGAAGTGCAGACAAAAAAAAGGTACCATTCATGTCTGTATTAATTTTCTAGGTCTCAACCTTGCCTGTCCCAAATACGATTTCCCCACCCATTTCATTAATGAAATCATTGACTCATACATGGGTAGTGAAATTTTGTCTTTATGGACGGATTCTCTGGTTACAACCTCATTTGTATCCATCCCCAAGATTAGTATAAAACTACATTCACCACAGCATGGGGAACTTTTTATTATAATTTAATGCCATTCAGTTTAAAAAATGTTGGTGGCACATTTCAAAGTGCCATGCCATATGTTTTGAATGATCTCATCCACATCATCCTGGCCTTCCTTGATGATATCACCTCCAAAAAAAAAGCACATAGACCACCTATAGGACTTACGCACTATCTTTACACACTGTCGACAATACAATATATGATGCAATCCCCTTAAATGTGTTTTTTATGTCGCTACTAGACGTTTACTAGGATTCATCATGTTATGAGTTGGCATTACCATCAACCCCTCCAAAGTACAAGCCATTATTAACCTACAACCCCCATGCACATGACATAAATTACAGAGTATTCAGGGGAAATCCAACTTTATTCGATGGTTTGTCCCAAACTATGCCACATAGTAGCATGGGTTCTTACACTTTCTTCACAAATATATCCCCTTATAATGGGATGAGAATTCCCAAATATCTTTCAAAGAAATCAAGCAAGCACTCGCATCCACACCATTGATCTCAACACCAAACATCGATAAGGATTTCATCCTATATGTTTCAGTCATGTCATTACTACTGACCCCTTTTGAAAATAGTCCATTGACTTCATGGAATGTCAGCCCACTTTGGCTCAAGGCCACAAATACATCATTGTCGTCATCAACTACTTCACCAAGTGATTCAAAGCCATGCCTAACTTTGATTGCAAAGCCACTACCATCACCCGATTTGGTGTCCCCAAACAGTTAGTCTCTGATAACAAATCCCATTTTCATGACAAAAAATTTGAGGATTTATTAGTCATTGTAGGCTTCAAACATGATTTCTCCAACCCTTACTACCCTCAAGCCAATAGAAAGGTAAAGGCCCTCAACAAACTCCTGAAAACTATGCTCCAACACACAATGGATAAGAAAAAATCAAATTGGCACCACATGTTCTTTCCCACCTTATGGTACTACCATAATTTCATTAAAAAATGCACTCGGTCCACACCGTTTCACCTAGTACATGGTGTAGAATTCATCTTTCATATCGAGTTCCAAATACGCACCCTCCAATCAACAGTCGAGTTGTTACCTGATACCCTAGCATTGGAACAATGTCTCTTTAATTTAGGGAACCTTAATGAAGAAATATGATACTCCCTCTAAGAAAACAATGCCATGAATATTTGTTCCAAAACTAACTAGTATGGTCATTGCTTCCATCCCCATACTCTTAGAAAAGGATACTTTTTTCTAGTATTCAATGTTAAAAAGGACTCTAAACCAGGACCAGGAAAATTCGAGTCCAATTTGTCAAGACCATTTGTCATGAAGCAATGTCTCCCAAGTGGGGCATATGTATTGCAAGACTTTGAAGGCTTCCCCCTTAATAGTCCTGGCAAAGGACTATACCTCGAGTGCTTTGACCCCTAAAATCTCCCAAGTACCCCAGAAGTACGCCATATTTTGGTTCTCTATTTCTTGTATTGTCAATACTTATGTCATTCCCTTTACTATACTTTGGTATGTGTGTTATGTGTGTGGGATTACTACCAAATTATGAAACCCCCTCAACGTCCAACCATGGATGTAAAAGTCACATTACAGGTACTATATCGAAACTAGCATGTCAACACCATTATCCCTCCATTTATTATGAACTTACCAGCATCACCTGATCATGGACAAACCTTCCTATCATTATGCAAAGTATGACTCTGTCCCATGACATCAGTAAAGGCTAGTATTGTTGTGGCATTAGCATTCTTACTAAGCTATCTTACCCATACCACCATGGGTCTAGCCCCTTTTACCTCACCATCACTGTTTAGAACCCATTAAATTGAACCCCCCACATGCCCAAGGAAGTTGTTATCCCATCGAACAAGATCCTCCCCCAACCCACCATCTCAGGGTTATGCATTTAATTATCACCTATATCATTTCATGCCCCCAACCTCCTAAACAAATTTTACAACCAATGTTTATCATGACCTTCTAATACCTTCATGAGCATTCAATCATCTGAAAATATTATTCATATCACCTCCCTTTGGAGACACTAATTGGGCCCCCTCCCTCCAAAAAAACCAATTATAATCAATTCTTCCTGGAAGAATAATTTGCATAACATTGATTCATGGGACACCCATATTTGTGTTTGCTAAACAACCCTCAGTTCATCATGAAAAAGGTTCACCAAAACACTCAAAACTATGGGAACCAAGTCCATCATCAAATAAACTCCTTGAGTCACCAAAAACCGCAAGAGTCCCACCTATCATCCAAAGCGATCCTCCAACACGCCCAAAACCGTGGGGATCCCATCACTCATTTGACACATCCACTCCCATCCACTAGAGAGAGAACACGACCAAGGTACTGCTAATCAATGTCAGAGCATCCAGCTCAAAGTTCACTCTATTCAAGTTTGTGTATAAATTCTCTAACTTCCTAATAGCATAGAAATTGATCCTGTCAGTGATCAATTCGACTATCTACGAAGAAAGCTCTCAGAGGAGATTGAACAACGGAGAAATAGTGTGACGAAAAAAAATAGTCACAATGTGTTCCGCTTATGGAAACAAATCAACGACTAAGAATCAACCCGCAAGAATCAACAGTGCGAAAATCTTGAGTTTGCGGAATCGGGGAAATATGGAAATTGTGATCCCGCATCCCACATCCTGCATGCGAAATAGACATCTATGGATATAA
Source organism: Pseudotsuga menziesii (assembly GCA_001517045.1). Classification (NCBI taxonomy): domain Eukaryota; kingdom Viridiplantae; phylum Streptophyta; class Pinopsida; order Pinales; family Pinaceae; genus Pseudotsuga; species Pseudotsuga menziesii. Next base: position 74,749 of record LPNX010860692.1, on the reverse strand, counting down.
TTAGTTGCGGAAGTAGAGATTGTGAAGCCGCATCCCGCATCCTGCAAGTTGCAAAAGGAGATCTACGGGGAATAGAATTTACGGAAGGATGTTTCCACATCCCGCATCTCACATGTGGAATAGACCGTTACGAAAGGAATATTTATGCCAGGAAATTCAACCTTTTAACAGAATTCATGGACAGATTTGGTCATTCATGCCATCACCAATCCGACAATCTAAGCGCCATAACGTAATTTATAAATGCATTGAAAGAAAACATACATATAATTGCAATTATACAACGGAAGCAATTCATCAATTCATCAATTTATATTGCAATTGCATATAATTGCAATTATACAACGGAAGCAATTCATCAATTCAACACATTAGGCATGTTCATTATATTTCATTAAGCAAATACAAATGCAGAGATTAACAAATACAAATCCATATGTGTATATATTTATGTTCAATGCATTTTAATTATTATTTTTTTATGTTCATGGGGCTATTTTTCCCATTGGACAGCAACAGTGTGTAGGTCACATCCTCTCCATCGTCGAGATGAGGGGTGGGGACGTGACAGATGTGTTCAAATACCTTTCCATCCTTTGATTTTAACACTGAGCAAAACTCCAGCCTCAAGTTGTAAACGTTCTTTGGAAAGGGTATCAACGGTAGCATTAAGCTCTATGTAGACATGAGAAAAGGAGATGTAATTAAAATGATTTCATTTGATTTACCTCCTCAAAAGAGTTCAAGAAAAACATCCCATTTCAAATTCCCCCTTCTATCTAATTTATGACTAATATTAAGACACCAAAATACTGAAGTTTAAATATCCCTTTCTAAGCGGATAGGATTAAAATAATTTCTAGAGTTAGAATCCCAGCATAGTTATTTGGGCCCCTTTCCCACAAATATCCCCACACCATCAAAATAGACCCATTTCCTAGATTTATCAATAGGCTCATGAAAATGATATCTATTGACACTAACTTTGGCGACTTGTAATTGAATATATAGATCTTCTTTGAACAACACATTGCAAACAGGGAATGAATTTGTCCTCAAAGAAGCTTGCATTCCTAACAAGCCACATGCCAAGGTTACCACCAAGGAAATGGAAAACTTCTCAAATGTCTAAATCAGTTTGTAAACCTCTCAAATGACCCCCAAAATCCCTACACACTATCTTGCAATTGTTTAAATCCCCAAAGATTAGATGATTGCATAACAAATGTCATTTCCTTATGGCACAAATATGTCATCCTTGGGTGTAGGAATCTTTGTTTCATCTTATGTTTAACCATTTTTTCCGTGTGCATTATGGTAGTAAATGGTGGCCATGGTGTTCATAGTTTCTGAATATCTAAATCAGGTCCACCTTATTTTATTTAATTATTACATTTCTATGTTTATTTTCTTGTATTTCCTATAACAGTTTCTAAGCAAGTTTCTCTTGTAATGCTGCACAAATATAGAAATTATGATATAATCACCACTTGCTAAATAAATTGCATTGCTTTATCAACCCTTATATTGAAGTTTGTCTTCATGCATCTCTTTGATTAGCTTTCACCTTAACATGCTATATTGTAAATGGGATAGGTGTATTCCTTATAGGTACAGAGGGGTTGATGATATCTATAATGGCAACACTAAGCATAGATTTCAAGTTCTTATGATCACTTCACAAAGTGGACCAAGTCTTATTTTCCCAAAGGTATTGAATTTAAACTCCTTTCTTAAATCTTCATAGTTCTTATTTGTTTTCTTATATTATTTTCATTATCTATTGTATTTTCTTAATTTGGTTTTCCTTTTTTGAAAATTATATGTAAAGTTAGTTAGAAATGGAAGATAAGGTGAATTTGATATTTCTAACCGATTCCAGAAATCAATAACAAGAGTTATATGAGATCGCCATCATATACAGCCAAATATGAGTATGTATCAACTCACTCGCTCTTATGGTGGAAAAAGTTTTGTTTCTCAAACATATTTTAAAAAGTGTATATATTAAATTTGTTGAAAAATGGCTGGTGTGGTTTCCTTTTGGGATTATTTCTTGGAAGCAGCAACAAAAGGAAGAACTTGCTGCTGGAAGAATAACTTGTCTAATCTCTTTGATGAAAATAGAGTAGAAATGATTGCAATGGCCTCTTCACATTATCACACATTTGTGATGTTTTAGAAGGATTTTCCTTCATGCCCCAACTGCAAATATGTGGAACTCAATTTGGTATTTAAAAAGAAGAATATTATGCCACCCAGGAAGACACTCAGTTTTCTTGATTATGATCATGACACTTTATAGGACACTAACAACAAATAAATGCATTTTGGAGCTTTGTAGATTTGAATCTTATGTTGTTTTAAGACAAAAAAAAGTTCTGCGGTGATATTTCAGTAGGATCTACTAAACATGGCATGCATGCTAATACATTTGTTAATACATAAGGCATTTATGTACCCATCCTTTTCTAGGTTTGCAATGACCTGATGATCCGAGGATAAAATTTCTCAAACTGAAACCTGGTGGTGCTTTGGGTTAAGTGATGAGAACTATATTGTTAGAAAACAATGACCACATTACAGGTAATCTAGGTGCAATAATAAACAACAGCAAGTGAAGATAATTAAGTGCATTACTATCTTATCTTTCAATGAACAGTTTTTGATATTCTCTTTATTTGCATCAACATTTTATCATTTTTTTGTTTGACCAAAATGTTGTCCACTACATCTTTGACAGTGAATCATTTTTCTTGGAATCTATACATTAAGTGAACAACCCAAATTTTTTGTCATCTTATTGTTTTCTTCATGGAATTTAAATGATAAGGGAACTCTTCATGACATCAATTTGACTATTCTCTTTTTTACTTCATCACGTTTACTTTACTCACCATTTATTTTATATGACTATTCTCTTTTTTACTTCAATTTCCTGCCTAAGCCATTGATTGAAGAAATGTTTTGTGTACTTCTAAAGCCTCCTCAGTTATATTTATACTTATGGCATAATCATGAGTTTTTATACTGATGTAATCATGATTTTGAATGGAAAGATGAGAAAAATGTAACTGGATTTCAAAAACCAGATTAGTAATATAAAATTTAATTTTACTTAATATTGATAAATAGATTTTTGTAGAATGACTTAAACTTTTCTTGATGTTTTTTTCAACTTTAAATGGATTTTGTAAAATGATTAAATTTTCTTCACACTTAATAAACTCCATAGTGCATCATGACACTGAAAATAAATTATGAAGTTCAAGTAACAATAATCTCTTATGTGTGTTATTCATGTTTTTTTTCTAGAAATACTATAAGTCTCTCAAAAATATTCTTCTTTGTGAAGGATCTTTGTCATAATAAAATAGTACATTCAACATTACTAAAACAAAGTTCCATAAAATTAATTATTTATTTTAAAATTTTGAAGACCTATCATATTACCTACAAAAGGTTGAAGTGAATTAAGTAAAGATATATGTTTCTGAAAAAATATAGTTATGATTGGGGAAATTAAAAAAGGAAAGTTTGAGAATGACTTCAAAATATTTTAATTATTTTATATATATATATAAATTTAAGCTAAACTTTAAGGACTTAAATATATATAGATTATAACTCAAACTATTTATTGATCTACTTTAAATTAAGAAAAAACATGACATGTATGTCAATGCTAATTGATTACTACCCTTTTTGTTATTGAACTAACTCAAATTAAGAAAAAACATGACATGTATGTCGATGGTAATTGATTACTACCCTTCTTGTTATTGAACTACCCTTCTCCAATATTTCTTTCTACCCCATGAATATATAGATATTATAAAAAATTGTAAAATACAAAGGCCTGTATGATTAAAGAACATTAATTTTGGACATTGTAAATTTTTCTTCCATTATCTTTTACGTTTGTGTCATTTTTGTGGATTATTTTCTTGTTATGAGTAGAGTTTGTGATTTTTCTATTCATAGTATCATTAATTATACTTTAAGACCCTAGCAAATAAAATCAACACTTATTTTAAACTTCATAAATCTTTTAAGCATTTTTTTAAAAGCATCAAAGATAAATCCTAAACTCCCTACTCCCATGGTAAGTAATGTATTAATCAAAATGGAAAATATATCCAAATTTCTTTTAGAGAACATATTGTTGATACTTTTTTATAATGATTGTCTCACTAAATTTAGTATCTCCATGTATTCACATAACACCAGACATCTTATTTTCTTTAATCACACTAAAATCTTAGTGCCTGTTTTTCACAAATCATTAAAAAATAATTCAAATCATTCAAATCTTGATTCATACCATCAGGAAAGTGGTCATCACAATATAAAACCGTAGACCTTGGATCCCCATTGGTTGGACTTNCCCCCCCCCCCCGCCAAAAAAAATGTATTAAGCTTCCCAAATCCCAATTTTTTGTTGTTCTTCACTCATTTTGTCACCTAGAAAGGCCCACTATGCATTTCATGGGAGAAGTACCTCCAAGTTTTGATAACTCTCACATATTTTTTGGAATTGTTACTAGATTGATTGCTTAAACAATTTGTCATGCTTCTAGGATACTTTTTAGTTTTTAGTAAGTGGCTCTCTCTCTATGTTATGAATTTTTATCTCCATTTCAATGGAAATTAAAACCTTGGTGATTTTTCTACTTTAGTTGTTAATAAGGGGGTTGGTTTAAAGGTAGACATTGGGTGGAATATTAATATTTTAAAGGTATACATTGGGTGTAAGATATAATGGGTTGGATTCCAATCTATACCAATAATAATTCCTAAAAACAAATACTACTCTCTTTTGCACTTCATCACATCTATTTTTTTTCCTTTCGGTGTTTTATTGCACCTTCTAGGGAAATTCTTAGTTGATATTATGGTAGTTCAAAATTAATCTAAAATTTAATAATTATAGTCAATTATATCTACTATGTTCATTGATATTACAGTAGATCAAAATCAATCTAAAATGAATAGTTAATGAAATAGTAGGAACCAATAGTCATTCATAGTCTACTAAGTTTATTCATACTTACAAATCAACGAAAGTCATCATAGTCTATAGCTAGCAAGGTCAACCAAAAACAACAAAAGTCACTGTAATAAAAAGAAAAGACAAAAAAGTAAAGCAGATAGTGAAAATGAGTACAACATAAAAGTAAAAGCATGCTTATAAACTTGAAGAATCTATACCTATATTATTAGTAGTAGTAATGACAAGTATCTAATGATAATAATTAAAATTATCTAATGACTTAGATATTTATCCTTCGCATGCTTCGAAAAAGACTTGGGGTTTGAAACAAAAGAAAAAGATAAATATTACCTGTTTATGTCAAATAATGTTCATTGAATGTTGCTTTTTAACATAATTTTGAATCCAACTTCTTAATGTCGTTATGTAATGTAATTTTAACTTTGGTGTGTTAATGTTAAATGTGATAAACTATTAAATCCAACCACTTAATTTCACAATGTTATGTATTATTGAAATCAACAATAACATTGCAATTTGACATAATATTGAAGTACATCTTAATGTTGCAATATGATAAAATATCCAAATCAACTTCTTCATTTCACAATATTATGTCATAGTGAAGTAAACCTCTTTATGTCATAATGTAATATAATCTTGAACTCGACCATCTAATTGCAATGTGAAAGTTAATAGATTATTACATTTAAAATGTCACAATTTGAGATAATATTTACATCGACCTCTTAAATTATTAAGATTGTTATCTTGTAATGTGCCATAACATTAAAGTAAACCACATCATTGACACCAAACATAATATTTTATATTATTAGTCCCTGCCCCCGGCTAGTAGGGACTATAGTAATCGGTTCGCCGTCATTTTCCATTAAACCGCACAAATTTCAAAACATTCAAGACATTTAATCGTAAGTTTTATTTTCCAGTGTGTTTTTTTATTCAAGGTTTCGAATCAAACAAATTTTTTATATCATTTTGACCAATGAAGTTATTTGAGGCCTTATTTGGCCTCAAATCGAGGTTATCAACCCTAAAATTATGGTGAAAATATATAATTGCTTACCACTCTCAATCGAATTTGATGATTTTGAATTAATGTTAGGTTCTATTTAACATTAGTTAACAAACATTAAATGTTTGTACTTACTCGGATTGTTTACTTTTCTTACTTTGGCATGGTCACACGTTGCACTTTTTTACTTTGCCAGTTGTGTTTGGCTGCCAGTTGTGTTTGGCTATGGCTATTGAGATGGACATGTGCACAAGCCATGCAGCCAAAGAACCCTAGCACTGACATACTTCAGATCACATAACAGGAAAGTGACAGGAAAGTGAGGTCGCATGGTTGCTAATATACTGTATATAGTATTGATATAATGGGCGCAATACCTGGTTGATAAGCTGAAGAGGGGTTGTATTTCATTTTCTAGTTCTTACTGTTTGCTTTTACAGGCCTATTTTGATCACATTTGTTCAAAAATGGCAGCCCGCGTTGTAGCCTCTGCTCTGGCTTCGCTCTATTCAAATCTTGGCGCCACCAGCCGTCTTTCGGGCTTTAACTCAACTGCCATTTCGTTTCGAACCGACCTCTCTCCGAAGCTGAACTTCTCTGCATTGTTTCCATCAATTAATGGATTTTACAGCGCGGTGAAAGTCTGTAATTCTAGATGGAAAAATATTGTTAGAAGCAAGAGCGGGGGTTTTCTCTTAGTCTTCTCCAGCCCGGGCAATTGCTTGAAGCGGCTAGCAGGTCACTCCGTCCTCCTTCTTATCAATTTATTCTTTCACTTTGCTATGCATTCTGAACATTCAAATAGTTGATGAAGGATTATTAGACTATTAGAAGGATTATTATTATTGTTTAAGAATTATTATTAGATCTAGCATAGATCTAATTCATAGAGAACATAAATTACACCTATCTATTGAAGGATTATTATTAGCTCAGACCAACATAGATGGGATTCATACATTCTTTAACCAATTATCATATTCATGTAATTGCAGAATTGAATATAGACAAGAAGGATTAGAGGTTTATCTGTGAAAGAAGAGTATCTCTGCAGTCTGATGAGGGAAATCCGGATCCACCCAATTGTAAGCTCAATCACCCAACTGTAAGCTTGATCAAAGAATAAACTACCACTATTCTCTGTCAGCTACCCCTGAGCCAAGCCACAATGCCAATTGTTACTTGTCTAAAAGACATATTTTCTACAATAATTCTTATTTTATACAGTAATTCTTAAAAGAAATCTAGGTTTTACCTGCTGATATTATCCTTCTGGTCGGCCCTCACCAGCCCTCACAATGGTTCATGCATAGGCAAAGAGGTAGAGAAAACCCCTCCCACAACAAACTATCTGCAAGGGAAATCCATCACATTCTAGAGGGCGTCAATGATTACAAGTTTTTCATATGAACAAAAAAATGATTTCTTCGACTGTGTATAGGCCATATTTCTATTAATTCTTTGTTGCTTCTCAAATTTGTTTGCACATATATTGTTCTTCAAATTGCAACATCAGCTACTATGGTGCTTTTTCACTTGGCGGGTTCCTCGTCTTATTTCAATAGAATAGCCGGAAACAAAGAAAGAGCACTCTACAGCTTCAAATAAATAGATAGAGTAGAACTCTCTAACCATGAAAGAATCATTCTCTTCAGCGAGCTCCATGTCTCCAGGTAACGCCAACAGAAAAAAGGAGATTTTATATTGTTTAACAGCTTTAATCCAAAGCTATGAGGACCGTATAAGAATGAATAGGTCTCTGGGATCGGATTCGAGCTGCACTTACCACAGAAACTATTCCTCTTCAAAGCCTAAGAGTGATCATAGTATCAAAGAACAGGAAACCATTCGCAATGTTTTGGAATTGTTGCATGCAAACCCCATGCCTCTCGTCGTCTGCAACTGCATATTCCGGCAATAATGGGAATCCGCCCTACAACTGCATATTTCGGCAACAATGGGAATCCACCCTACAGCCGAATGCTTCAACTAGAGATTGCAAGCCTCTCATCTGGCTTACATCGGCGTTTTGATAATTTTATCTCTCTGGACATTATATTGAATGGTAGATTGCAGCCTTTACCATCACGCTTACTATGGAGCAAGGTAGCATAGTTCAGCTTTTCTTCATGACCATCCCCAGCTTATTCAATTGCCCTGTGGTTAGACAATGTATGTCATGCGTGCGTTTCAGAAATGAGACAATTTAGACGTGTTTAGATCACTTGCATGCATGCGATACGTGTCCGAATGCAATTAGATCACTTGCATGCATGCGATACGTGTCCGAATGCAAATATCAACACCTTGCGCCCTTTCCAATCAATTCCAAAGCCAGCTACATTATAAATGGATAAACCGATAATAAAACAAAAAAATATCAACATAAAAATGATATTTCTAAGATGAGAATATCCAACCTTTGTCCTTTCCGATAAATTCCAATCTCGGCTGCTCTCTGCAATCAGATCTACAACATGAATGCATGTAAAATATCTACAAAAATACTTCCATCTGTCACCATTGGTCTTCTATGTCAGTCCTTGCATGCATAATTGCTTCATATAATATACGAAGCCGAATTAAGGGTTTCAAGAAAATGATTCTGTACCAGATTATCCAGAGAACGAAGTTTTATTAACACAGATTGGGTTTCATAAATTAGACCAGAACCCAAAAATATGTATTATAATTATTTTGTTAATCTGAAAGCACCTTATCACTTATAACTACCCGCCTTCCTTCTACATCCTTCCTTCCTCTACGCTTCGCTAAGTAGTAACTTGACTTATTGGATTTAAGAACTAAAACTGGTCATGTATAAGAGCTTCATTCATGCACCAACCAGAGTTTCATGCACTTAGTATGGGTTCAACCAATGGATACTGTAAATGCCAAGCTACAACTAAACAGCTCATAGTGAAAACTGAGAAAATAGTAGCATAAACAACGTCTTATAGCCTCTTGGATCGACTGATCGAGCAGCACATGTAGTACCCGTGTATTACCGGCATTGAATAATTTATTGGTATTAACACCTGGCATTGACTAATAAAACCAGCATTGCCTCTTTGATCGACTCACTCTTGGATAGAACTTAAAAGAGTATGTCCATTAGTTTATTAGTTTTTCTATCTGTTAACAGCACAATTAATAATGGGTGAATTGCATTAGGTCTATACTTTCACAGCACAACTAAGAAAATGATTACCCGGCCGGCATGGCTTGGTATTCGATCTCGCATAGTATCCCACAGTTGCTGAAAACTTACCACCAAATTTGTCTTTGGTAAAGCATTGTTATCTTAATCTCACTACTGAAAAAGAAATACAACCAGATTTGACTCGGGACAGCAATGAGATCCCACAGCTGCAAAAAAGCTACCACCAGATTTGACTTGGGACAGCATTAAAATCCCATGGCTGTCTCCCACCCCTATCACTGTTGAAAAGATTCCGAACCTTTGTTGGATGGGACGAAACTCTTACTTAGTAATGCGGATACTGGAAGAAGATTCAACTCCAATTCTTAATACTATTCAGCTAAGAAGCAAGTACTGGAAGAAGATTCAACTCCAATTCTTAATACTATTCAGCTAAGAAGCAAGTATTAGGAATGAAGTCTATTCCCAGCAAAGCAAAGTAACTAAGAATGAGCGCGATACCTTAAGGGACTCTCACTGCAAAGTAACAAATCCATAAGGCAGGGACTTGTTGCTTTGCAACCACCCTTGTTATTCTTCAAATGTGATAATTTTATATAACATTGAAGTCGACCAAAGTATTACTTTCAAATTTTGTAATGTGACATAATATTAAACTTATCTCTTAAAGTATTTATATTTAAATATTGCAATGTCATATAACATGGAAGTAAACCATATTTTGACCTTTTGATGTTGAACCTAACATAAAAATAATGTCAGTTTGAAATTAATATTACTCTTATATTATATTCAAGTCCGACACTTAATGTTAAGTTGTGACATAATATTTATGTCAAACATAATGACACATATGGCATAATATTAAAGTCAACCTCATCTTGTCACAATATGACCTAATATTGAAGTCAACCCTTTTGTACCATAATGTTGTAGAATAATTTGAATTCAACTATAGCTTAAGGTGTTGCATGTAACATAATATGGAGTAAACCTCTTAATTATTTTTCTTGGCTTTTAGCATTATCATGTAATAATTATTTTTATGGGATTTTAGCATTATCATGTAACATGAAATTCAACTCTTCATGTTGTAATGTGATATAATATTTTGACATTGCATACATTTATTGGGTATTAGATATAAGAATTATATGTAACTATCAAGGATGGTTGCAATGTTTTGTGGCATAATTTTTATAACAATTATAAATGAAAAGTGGTAGATTGAGTAAAGGGAGGATTAAGAAAATGTTTTAGAATGCTAAAAATGTAGGTCTAATAATAGAGAATAGAGAACATGGGTATAGGCATTATCACTATTCATAAGTGCTTTTTTTTAAATATTGTTTAACTATTGCATAATCCTTGGGCTTGGCTTATGTAAAATCATGGCTTAAAGGGCTATATTACATTTGAATTTTTTAAGTTGTCATTATTATTTTATGAATTTGGTTATTTGTTCACAATGAAGGTTGTTTGTTACATACCTTTTTTAATGAAGTCATTTGCGAGTTTACACTTATGCTACACCCTTCTCCAAGTCCACGTGGATGTATCCATATTTAAGCTGTAACAAATTGGATCGTTTATCATGAAGAAGGATGTTGTGTCTTTTCCATCTATCCTTGTTCTAAAAAAACATTGAGAAATCAATTCGATGGTTAAGTAATTTTGTGGCAAAATAAATCTATTTTCGATCACAATTTTCTGGCAAAAAAATTGTATTACAATTTTGTGGCAAAAGTACCATGTTTCTACAGCTTCCATCTTGTACCAATAGTTGTTAGTAATTCTGGGGACAACGCCACCTCATGGCTCTTGTTAGATTTGTAGTTGGACATTGGATTCTAAAGATGATATTCTCATAACGGTGGTTGAATGTTGGATTCTCATGATAATTTGTGATTCTATGTTAAAGGTACACTCAGAAAACAAACATGTGATTGCATGATTAGTTATAATATCACTACATTAGCCCTTCTATTTTATTTTTAATTGTCATTGTACATTATGTTTATGTTTTGAATAATATTATATATTTAATATGGGGAATAATCACAACTTATTTTTTTAAGCAAATTATTGGATTTTAACATAATACTACACGATGACTGAATTGAAAAATTAAATTTAAATTAAATTAATTCCCTATGAACATCTAATAATAAGAGTTGCTCATTTATTTTTTATTTTAAAAAGTGGTATAGTCATAATTTATGTGTTTAAGTCACTACATCCTCCTCTAAATCTCTTTTTACCTTTAAAAATCCTCATATCCTTAGAGAGTTTGTCACATAATTAATCTACCATAAGTGATTTCCATGTCTAACTAGTTATTAATGTTTTAGCAATTAAATAAATAAATGTTTATCATGATAGAGTTTGTTACATAATTTCTCTACCGAAAGTGATTTCCCATGTCTAACTAGTTATTAATGGTTTAGCAATTAAATAAATAAATGTTTATCATGAGAGAGTTTGTTACATAATTTCTCTACCATAAGTGCTTTCCCTGTCCAATTAGTTATTAATGTTATAGAAATTAAATAAATATGTAATTTATCTTTTCACTCCATCGATGAAAATAATGTTCCAATCCTTAACTTTTCACTCCATTGATGAAAATAGTGCTCCAATTTCTAACTCACAAATGGGCCTCTACTTTAGGTTTTTAACAAACCTCTTCTTTTTCCTTACATTCATTTTTAGGAAAACATTCCCTATAGAGACTTGCAATTTCATCTTAGCTTTATGAGACATGCGTTATGTTGTACTTTTTGTCTTTTCCTTCATGCAATGTGGGAGTAATTCTTTCTCCCAAACTCTATTCTTCATTGTATGCATGCAATCAATGTATATTATTTTTGTTTCTAATTTTTGCATTTATATATAATTTTCAAATACACAAGATAAAATGATTCTTCAAATGAGTTTTTATAATGTATATATAGGAGATGAAGAGGGTTATAACGAATCATATAATAATAACTATACCTAGCAATAGTTAATATAATGTCAATTAATTAGGGCTAGGATGATGGCCTTAACATACTCATTCCTTTCAAACAATAATTGTGCTTAATGATTATCAAACATTAATGATGATCAAACATAATTGTTTTTGTATGAATAACACATTTTCCCAAGTTACATTTTGTCGATAAATTCTTCCACCCAATGAGGTACTTAATAATTGGTTTGGTCTTTAGTTGTTTGATCAGTTTTAATAATTGTTTTAGGGTATAGTATGATTTTTTCATCTTCATTGAGCTATGATAGAATAATCCAAGCTAAGATATTGTCACAAATTAACTTATTTAAAATGAAAACATGGGTTGGATGGAGATGTGGAGAGGGAGGCAACTCCAATTTCTAATCCATGCTACCAATATTTTGCAACAACTTACAAGATCATAGTACTCGAGAGTTTAATTATTGTCCTTTTAATCCTTAAAGGGTGTTTATTTGTGTGCTTAAAACATTATAAATACCCAACCACTGAATTGAGAGTATCTTTCAGTACACTTTTATAATATATTTAAACTTTGCTAGATCACCCACGTATTTCCAAGGGTCTTTAAGATGTGATAGTTCAACACAAGGTGGATGCTCTCACCAAAAAAGTTTGTATAATTGAAATAATCATTGGGGTGGTTCCCATTAGATTGCTCACTGATTTAACTGATTTTTAATGATTTCTCATTTCTTATATAGCCCACAACTCTCTACTACATTTGTCTATTTTCATTTGTTCTTTTAGTGTTAGAAAACAGGATCACATAACAATATCATAAAACAAGATGCATTAATAAAGCACATAAACACAATAAAACAGAGACACCAATATAATCTGGTTAACCCAAGATGGGATGCGTCCACACATAAATCGCCATTCTTTTCTATTAAATCGTCCAACAAAATGAAGGGATATAACCTGCAACACATATGCTCCAATGTTGTTATAAATGTAATTTTGGAAGATATTATGTTGTATATTATTATTGTATTTTAATGTATCCCTGTCAGAGATGTTTTTCCCTTCATTCGAAATGTCATTATTATGTTTGGTCATTGAGGTAAAACCTATGTTGTAAGTCAGGGCAGTAGTCCCCAGGATTAATATAGTAAAATGTGTTTTTGAGTCTCCTTAGGAGAAGTCGTCTCTGCTAGGTCAGGAGGTTGGCTCAATTAGGTTTTAGGTCAGTCAGTTGATGTGTTTAAATAGGGAGGCCCCTCCCTCATTTATACACACACTCACTCACTCTCAAGTTCACATAAGGGTAGAGAAAGAGGACAAGTTCACTAGAGGATAAAGCGAGAGAGTTGCATAAGACTTCTTATTCTTGGGTTTTTCCACCTTGTGATATTGTATTAGTGACATAACTATTCTGAGGAAGTTTGCAAAGATTTTTTTATGGTTTCCTCGAGGAAAATATGTGTCTTTCCTTTTTATGGTTTTTTATTTAAAGATCCTAATCAATTAGAATTAAGTAGAAAAACTAACATGGTATCAGAGCCACTCTGAAAGGAGGCATTGTGCAGCAGTGAGAAACTAGGGCTTCCTAGTTCAAGGTCTTCTGTCCATGGATCATTATAAAAAGAGGGCTAGGCTAAATCACCCTAGGAAGGAAGATATTTTGGAGGAAGCATAATCAAATTTCAATAAGTTTCATTTTTTACCCAAAAAATTGTGTTGGGAGAAACTAGAACATTAGATTTTTGGATTTCCCCTCCACTAAATTTTGGAAAGGACCTCACTAAACAACTCACCTCAAGGGGGAGCATATTTCTATCTAGACATAATTCCAAGATTCCAAGTTTGGAAAAATAGGGTTTCTCTATGGAACCCTAGGACAACCAACTCCATAACCAGGTTTGGAATCTTAACATGGTAATATATAAATCTATGTTATTTCCATTTGAGGTTCTCATTTCAAAAAGACTCACCACACCTAGCTTGATGATAATATTGGGGGAGATGGAAACTTCTGAGCATGGAAGTATAGGATCTACTTGATCCTTGAATCAAATGACTTGGACAAGTATATCAGTGATGAAGTTTTAGCTCCAAAGGGGCATGAATCTAAGGTTATCCACAAGAAGAACCTGGTCAAGTCCAAGAGAATCATTGAATATTCTATTAAGGATCATCTCATCCCTCATGTGTAGGCTTGGAAGACACCTAAGGAATTGTTCGATGCTTTGACGAAGTTGTTCGAAGGAAAGAACATCAATCAAAATATTACATTAAGAAACCAGCTAAAGAATGTGAAGATACAAAATTCAGAGACCATGCAATCCTACTTCATGAGGATTTCCCAAATGAATGAACAACTCAAAGCACTTGAAGAGAAGGTAGAAGAAGGAGAGATTGTTATGACCACAATGAATGGTCTCCCAAGATCATGGGATTCATTTATTAAAGGAATATGTGCCAAAAATAAGTTGATTACTTTCAAAAGACTTTGGGAAGAATGCACACAAGAAGAAGCTTGACTCATAACAAGAGAAGAGAAGATGGGAGCAATAGATGATCAATTTATCACAGTTCACACCAAAAGGAATCACAACAAGAAGGAGGACCACCATCACAATAAATGGGATGATCATCAATACAAAGACAAAGAAAACCTAGAAGAGATATATCAAGTGTTAGATGTTACACATGTGATGAGAAGGGACACTACTCCATCTATTGTCCCAGAAAAAAGGGCTCCTCTAAGAATAAGTTCAACAAGAAAATACATCATGCTCACACCGCTGAAGACGATGAACCAGCAAGGAAAAGAATCATAGAAGAAGGAGTTGATTCTTCAAGTGATAAAGAATATGTCTTAATATCAACACTCAAGGGCACTATCACAGAAGCAATGAGTGGCTTGTATATAGTGGTGCATCCAAACATATGACAACATACAAAGAATCATTCATCAATCTATCTAAGCATGAGTCACCTCACAAGGTGAAACTTGTGTATGATTATCAATACCCCATAAAAGGAAGTGGATAAACTTCCTACAAGCTAGATTCTATCAAATCCCTAAAGATGAAAGATGTTATATATGCTACGGGATTGAAGAAGAATATTCTCTCCATCCCTGCACTAGATGCAAAGGGAATAAGGGTTGCATGTGTTGATGGCCAAGTCCTAATGTGGCCAAAAGGAAATAAAATAAATGATGCAACAATAATTGGAGAGAAAGAGGGACGGCTTGTACAAATTGAAGGTACAACCTTAACAAGCATTGGTTCATGAATCCATAGAACCAAGTGAACTATGGCATAGAAGGATTGCACATGTGCACTATAGAGGACTACCTATTGCAAGCAAAGCAGTTTCAAGACTTCTAGAAATCTAGACAAAACATGGAGGTGTTTCCCAAAAATTAAAGCAAAGCAGAAGGAATGTTGGAGATAGTCCACTTAGATGTATGCAGGACCATGTCATCCAACTCACTAAAAAGGTATGTATATTATGTTTCCTTTATATTTGAATTCTCATGTAAGACTTGGATCTATTTCTTGAAAAGAAAAGATGAGGTATTTATATAGTTCAAGGGATTCAAAGCCTTGGTCAAAAATCACACTAAGAATAATTCAAGGACCTTTGCAGAGAATATGGGATGAAGAGGGAGTTGAGCAATCCCTAAAATCCTCAACAGAATAGCGTTACAGAATGAAATAATAGAATGACAATGGAAGCAACAAAATAAATGATACATGACCAATATATTTCGAAGGAATTGTGGGAAGAAGTTGCAAGGACATTTGTGTATGTACAAAACCATACACCTCACCGAGTATTAAACAACAAGATTCCACAAGAGGCTTTCTCAGGTGAGAAACCAGAACTCAAACATCTTAGGATATTTGGATTCCCAGTGTACATACACATCCTAAAGGAAAATAGGACCAAGATCGATCCCTCAGGAAGGAAGGGAATATTCATAGGATACAACGACGCTTCAAAGGCCTACTGAAAACACTTCTCGTTATTTAAGAAGACCGATATTAACAAAGACATAACATTTGATGAAGACTCAACATAGTCCAGATCAAGAAAACTACCTATTGAAGAGGTCAAGGAACTTGAAACAACAGAGTCAGAAACACTGCAATGGAAGAAGTAACTACACAAGACCATGGAGAACATGACATGACAGAACCACTGCAATGGAAGAAGCAACTACAAAATACCATGAATACCATGACATGACAGAACCACAAGAACCTATAGAACCACTTGTGAGAAGAACTCTCATAAAAGAAGACCAATATGGACATGAGAACTAATACAAGATGTAGAGAGGTATGACACTCCAGAAGGGATGCATAGAGAAAGCAAGAGACCTAGACCATACAACTACTATGTGGCCCTACTATGTGACATCATTGATAAGGAACCTTCCAACTACGAAGAAGCATCATAAAATAAAGAATGGAAGGAAGCCATGCTCGAGGAGTACCAGACAATTATGAAGAATGATGAATGGGAGATAGTTCCAAGACCAAAAGGGAATTATATTGCAACTTTGAAGTGGATCTACAAGATCAAGCATGTTGCAAAAGGTAGCATTGAAAAACATAAGGAAATATTTGTGGCACATGGATTCTCCCAGAAAGAAGTCATAGACTACGAGGAGACATTTTCACTCATAGCAAGATACACTTCCATCTTATCTATACTTGCATTGGCTATAGTAATGAAATTGAAGGTATACCATATGGACGTCGATACACCATTCTTGAATGGTGTAGTTTAAGAGGAAGTGTATGTGGACCAGTCACTAGGATTTGAGGCACATGATAGTCAGACTCATGTGTGCAAGTTAAAGAATGCATTGTATAGATTGAAACATACATCCAAGACATGGTACGATAGGATGGACAACTTCCTAATGAGATTCGAATTTATGAGGACTAAAGAAGATTCCAACCTTTACTTCAAGGTTGAAGGTAGAATACCAATGATACTCCTTCTATATGTTGATGGTCTATTTCTGAAAGGTGAGAATGGGCTCATTTCACTATACAAAGAGGAGTCTTTCCACTGAATTTGAGATGAAATGCATAGGGATGATGCATTAATTCTTAGGCATGGAGGTGTGGTAGAGTGTGGATGGGATTTTCCCTAGTCAAGGAAAGTATGTCATGGAGATTCTGAAGAGATTCATAATGTTGAAATGCAAGGTAATGGCCACACCTATGGAATCGAACTTGAAGATACGGTGTGATGCTTCATCATATTCAGTTGGTGATAAGATGTATAAGCAAATGATTGGTTCGTTTATGTCCCCGATGAACACAAGGATAGACATATGAATTATTGTGAACACCCTGATCCATTTCTTGATGGATTTGAGACATGCTCACCTGATTGCTACAAAGCATGTATTGAGGTACTTGAAGGGTACAATTGAGTATGCTCTTAAGTATGACGTGAATCAGAAGACTAACCTACACAATTATGTTGATTCAGATTGGACAAGAAATGCCACTGATAGGAAGAGCACTTCAGGATGTTGCTTCAGTTTGGGATCCAGTATGATCTCCTGGTTTAGCAGGAAGCAGTCCTGCATGGCACTGAGTACAACCGAAGTAGATATTTTTGCAGCAATTTCGGCCAATGGTGATGTAGTATGGCTTCTAAAGATATTGTCTGATTTGTTTGATCTTGAGTTA
Source organism: Pseudotsuga menziesii (assembly GCA_001517045.1). Classification (NCBI taxonomy): domain Eukaryota; kingdom Viridiplantae; phylum Streptophyta; class Pinopsida; order Pinales; family Pinaceae; genus Pseudotsuga; species Pseudotsuga menziesii. The sequence continues at coordinate 56,872 of LPNX010860692.1, read as the reverse complement.
AAGGAAGCTTGCATCCTTTGTGAAAACCAGAGTTGCATGAATTTGTCGAAGATCTTGGTGTTCCATGACAAGTCGAAGCACGTTCAGATCAAGTATAACTATATATGAGGTATGGTGCAACGAGGAGTATTGAAGCTCCATTATGTGGCAACAGACGAGCAGATATATGATGTATTGACAAGTCATTAGCCAAAGTGAAGTTTGAATAATTTAGAGAGAGACTTGGTGTCATCTAGATCGAGGTCCCTAGAAAGAGGAAGTGACAAGCTCTCGCATGCTAGAAGACGCGGGTGGTCCTTGAGACTTAATTCACCTAGGATGCTCCTGGTGTGCTCCCATGTTGGAGATGATGAGAGACCATAATACACAGATGCACTAGAGCGAGATCTCGCATTGTGGTAGACGGAGGTGGTATGTGGGACGTAATGCAGCTAGGGTGCTCGTGGTGTGATCCTATGCTAGATATGTCACAACAGGATTTGAACCTGAAATCTGAAATCAGAATCCGACATCATCTGACATTTCATACAGATATGTCAAACAATAATCACTGAAAAGAATGCTGATCAAAAACGTTTTATAGCACCGTTGAATATCTGACACAATAGGCATCGGATATCCGACCCCTATAGTGTCACATATCCGACCCTTAAGCGCCGGATCTCCGATGAGATGTATAGGTTTTTTTTTTTAAATGTAAGGTTTACATGATTTTAAATTTATGGTCCCATATTTTCAACGGTAACTATGTTCAAGGTGTCGAATATCCGACGCATAGCCATTATAAATATAAATTATTTTAAACATTTCAACATGTTTGTTGTAGAAGCGACGAACGATTTGAAAAAATTATTTGTTCCTCGACAGATGTTTTCAGGAATTATTTTATTCTTCAACGGGTGGTTGTGGGAAGAAAAAAATTTCATTGATAGACAGTTTGCCGGGATTTTTTTATTCCTTGAATTCTCTCTGTTTGACAAAATGTTGATGCGTGGAACTTGATTTTTTAAGACAACTGGTTATATTCATTAACGAAGTTTGTGACAAAATGTCAAATAGATATATTCCAGATCCAAACGAAGACAACCGACAATTGCTTGCTAGACTATGCGATGCAACGAAACGAAGTGGTGATGGAAAATGTTATTGTCTGTGTACTCAATGCAGGGGATTTAAGAGGAGAAGAATATTGATCTCAACAGCCACAAAACATTGCAGAGAACATGGACACGATGAGGGGGGGAACGAATATCGTCCATTTGTAGGTTTAGCATTATAAAGTTTATTATATTCATTTTTTTGGTAATTGTATGTATTATTTTTATTTTTCATATATTAATGTATATCTATTAATGTTTCCATGTATTTATATTAAAGGAAAGACACCCTATAGCATATCGTCCAGAGGAAGTGCTTTCAGAACAAGTTCAGGATCAGGATCACGGAGCGTGTATGTTCAATGGAGAACATGATCATATTGAACAAGATGATCATTCCGATAATGTAATTGAAGATGATGGTACAAATACATTGATCCATGATTCATTTAACGTTAGAATGGATGATGATGATGACGTTGATAATGAAAATGATGATGACTTTGATGATGTTCATGATATACCTCTTCTCAATAAGGCATATGAACCCCTTTATGAAGGCTCCAAAACAAATCTTCTCTCTACAGTATTGTTGATAATGAACTTGAAGGTTATGAATGGTCTTTCAAACATTGCAATCACACGGATGCTAAGGTATGTAAAATAATCCATCACATATATAGGATCATGATAAAGTTTATTTGTATTCCTCTAATAATTGTATTGTTAACTCATTATTGATTATCGTACGGATGAAGCGTGTTTCGTTAATATTATTTATTTATTACGTTAACAATTTTTTTTAATTTTTTTGTAGCCTGATAGTTGAATTTTTGTTACCACCATCAAATATTTTACCTTGGACATATCAAGATTTATATTCTATCATGAAATAGATTGGAATGCATTATGAAGCAATTCATGCATGCCCCAATGACCATGTTATATATTATAATCAGCATGAATTTGCAACAGAATGTCTGGAATGTCATGTAAGTAGATATCGTACAAATAAAGTAACAAAAAAGGTGCCTCAAAAGGTTCTTCATTATATTCCCATCATTCCATGTTTGCAACGACTGTTCAAGTGCAAAAACATAGCGCAATTTATGGATTATCATGCCAGGAACAAAAGTCAAGATGATGTTATCCGAATGCCTATAGATGATTCTGCTTTTAGAGATATAGAGAAAAAGTGGCCTCACTTTAAAGAAGAACCACGTAATCTTAGGATTTCTTTGGCAGCAAATGGTGTTAATCCATTTGCACATATGAAATCCATTTACACAGTGTGGCCTATTTTTGCTATCAACAGTAAAATTCTTCCATGGTTGTCAATAAAGAGGGAGCACATAATGTTGTCGATGATTATTCCGGGTTTTTTTGTCGAAAACTGTTTTATTTATAATGTAGTTGTGGCATCTCATTTGTCGTATTATGTTTCTTAATTTTATATATATATAATATATATATACTCTTGTGCATGGTTTACATATCTTAATGGTTCTCATAATGATATATTTTATATGTACTTCAAATGAATCAGGTAAGTTCCAAGTCAAAGATATGAATGTATACATCAAACCTCTTATAGATGAGCTACTGAAGTTATGGAATGGAATAACTATGTATGATGTATCTAGACCAATACGACGATGGCAATTTCAATTCCATGCAATGGTTGTATGGAAAATACATGATGCCCCTGGGTTAACTTCATTTTGTGGTTTGTAATTTTAAGTTCCACTTTAATTGATTTTAATGATATGGAGTAGTTAGAATAGTTTATATATGAATATATTTGACATAGATATTCCATATTTAAATATTGTAGGTCTTCAGACAAAGGGTAAATTTGCATGTCCAGTTTGTGGTCCTAAGATAAAATCTCGTCGTTCAAAAAGCTTAAGAAAGGAGGTGTTTGATGAGTATAGGCATTTCCTCTCTAAGAATCATAGGTATAGAACAACTGAAAAAAAAACTTTTCAATGGGAAGTAGGAAACTGCATTAAAACCACGGAGAATGACACCTCACCTTTGGAAGATGCAATACAATAGAAATCATCATCATGGTACGTATGGATCATCATATATGAATTGTTATGTATTTTAATTTTTATTGTGAGTTGTTTGCTGTAGTGGCCATATTTAATTTATGATGTAATTTATTTATAAACTAATATTCATGATGTCCATCGTGATCATGAAGGCATTAATGGGCTTCCACGAGGAATGAAAAGTTATCATATTCAATTCAGTAGGTTTCCCTACTATGAGCACCTACAAATTGCTCATTTGTTTGATACAATGCATATTGGAAAGAATGTTACTGAAACCTTACGGCAACCACTAGAGCTAAGGAGGGAGAAAGATAAAGTTGTGAAAGCTTGCAAAGACATTCAAGAAAGCAACCATGCAATGAAATACGTCATCCAATTTCATACCAGTGGAGAACAAGTTAATATAAACTCAATTCCATGGATGTTTACAGAGCAACAAAGCAATGATGTCAAAGAAGTAATGCGAAAAATTAAATTTCCCACTGGATTTTGTGCAAACTTGAAGAATATCATAACAAAAAAAGGTGATTTTGCGGGGGTCAAAACACATGATTGGCATGTCTTCATCAAGGTAATTATTATTGTTATGTCCATATAATTTCTTTTTTGTCAATTTACTACGTATATTTTTTTTCTTATTTGTATACTCTTTGTTTGATAAATGGCATGGTTTCTATATTGATACAGTATGTTCTACCTCTCTCTCTCTCCTAGACAACTTCGACAACAATGTCAAACAAGTTATATATAATCTTGGTAAATACATGAGGTAACTAGCGATTACTTGCATGTGCTTAGTGTTTCTCTAATTCTCCGTATAATTTATATATTTTTTTTTGTGTGCTATTTCAGAATATATTGTAATTTAATGTTTATTTTTGTTAAACATCGTTATTGGTTTGCGTCACTTGTAGATGGTTAACATCTAAAGAAATCCATAAAGAAGATATAAAGTATTGGAGGAGATCAATTCCTTGTCTCATGTGCGAAATGCAGAAGCATCTACCATCGGCATTTTTCAATGCACAGGAACACTACCTCATACACCAAATTGAGGAGATTGAGTTGTGTGGACCTGTGCACTCAAGGTCCATGTGGATGGTTGAGAGCCACTTGAAATTTATGAAGGGTTTGATGAGACAACGAGCACATGGGGAAGGTTCTATGATGGAAGGATATATGGTATACCAAAACATGTTGTATGTTAGTGAATACCTTCCTATTTTAGTATCAAAGCTCAATTTACGTCGCATTTGTGATCCGGACTCCAATAACGAATTTGAAGGGGGGCAACTGAAGGGGAGAGGTATATTGAGGAAGCTGAAAGGTAATTATTAGCTAGTGGATGTTTATTATATCCTTCATATTCTAATTATATTTTCTAGTCATAATTGCTTCAATTAAGAGCATATACTTTGTTCAGGAGATTTACACCTTTCTTTCATTTTAATGGTTATTGTCATTAAACAGTTGGTTGAGAATGGGATGCATTTCATTTATACATCGCAAACAATCTTGACTGGATGAAGGTATGGATTGAACGATGTGCACAATTGGGTCATGGAATATCATGGAAAGGTGTGGCTTCATTGGTAAGAGCATCACAACGCAATGGAGATAACAATCTAACAGAAAGGGAAATCAATTTGGCATATGGTGTAAAAGATAAAATGGAAGGCATATAATTAATCAATCCCTCTAAATATTTTATTTTGCAAATTACTTTTTGACGTACATGTTCATCTTTTCCATATATTGTTGCATAAGGACTGAATGGTTGTGATGATCTTTTCATGTATTGCTTATTGCAGGTAAAACACCATAAGGCTATGGTCTGTAATGGAGGTAGATATCAGATCAAAAAATTGGATGAAACAAATAAAACATTAGATTCTGGGGTTTCGGCTGTCTTTGAGGTTACCAATGTTTCATCTAGAACTGACAGACATCCAGAAGTCTCAGAAAATTGATACTATGGGTATTTGGAAGATATTATATAGCGTGACTTTAAATCATTTAAGGTAGTTCTATTCATTGTCAAATGGTATAGGTTACGATTGAATAAATGTGATCCTGATAGAACTATTATTGAACATGATAATGGATTTACCATGGTAAACACAAGGTTGTTTGAGCCAGGAACAAAGCCCTATGTTCTTCCAAGCCAATGTGAACAGGTATTTTACTCAGAGGTTCCAGGTAAAGCAGGCTAGTCATTTGTTGCGAGACACGATCCAAGGGGAAGGCCGGTAAAGTATAACCTAGATGATGGTAATGAAAAGGGTTCTCTGGAAGAATAATATGATGATGAAGAGCATGATCAACATGGGTTAGCTGACAATGATGAACCAACAGAAGATGTCTAGGAAATAGTTGAATCAGATGATGTAGCAGACAATGCGGATGAAGATTATTTCAAAAATGACACGATGATCATAACTGATGATGATGATGATGATACGGCCAATCCTTACAATATTGACTATGTATCTGATGATATAGATGATGACTTGGAGGAAGAAGATGATGACATGGATGGAGAAGAATATTAAGCCAACTCCCAAATAAGCTATTGTGTGAGTTATGTCAGCAACCAATTCCCAAATAATATATTAAGCCAACTCTACCCAAATGCGATGCTTAAGGGAGGTTTAGAGAAGGATTCGAGTTCCACCATAGCCATGATAGTTAGATTTTTTTTGCTCACATGTATGCTCAGTCCATTGGAGAAGGATGAAAATTGGTCGCTGCCCCAAGCAGGATTGACAAGCCGTGTTTTGTTATAAGAAAGAAACTAGAACCTAACCCCTAGATCATTGAAGATCATTATAAAATCCCTAGGTTAGAAATAAACTCGAATCTAACCCAGTATTTTCCAAATTGTAGCGACAACAGGGGTTTTCCATAATTCTGCCAAATGTTATGGATTTCTTCTTTAAGGTGTTTTATTACAGAAACCTTATATTAGAAAGCAACTTGAACCTAACCTAGTAATTCCCAAGCTATAAAAACCATGAGAGATTTTTTTCATTAAGTGATTGAATGATGTAATCCACTTAAAATAACTATTTTATCAAAATATTAAATTTTTTTCTACATACCTGTTAATATCATCATCAAAGAAAACCATCAATGAGGACAGAGTTCAAGAACTCTTTCCACATGAACTATATCTCACAAAAGATAACAAGTGTTCAGCCAAGCAACAGTGACGATTTGTGGTATTATGCGTCACAAGTTTACGATGTTGCAACCTAATGAAACATAATACCATGAGTCGTCACCATTATTAGCCAACACTTATTAGCTATTTTAGAGTTAGTGACTTGAAAGTGGCTAAGTCACTGCAAAAAAGAAAGGTAATAATTTTAATGAAATAAACTATTTTGATAATTGTACCTACATCTTCCGCTACATGCATTGCTTGCATCCCTCACCTATCTCGACATAATATCAAAATTATTATTATTGGTATGTGTACCTTCTCTCACTTACGGTCTTCTTCCTATTTTTTCTCCAAAACAACTATATTATAGGTCCTTTTGGCACGACAATGTTTTACATGCAACTTTTATTTTTTCAATCTTAGAAAGAAACTCAAACCTAGCCCAGTATTTTCCAAATTGTAGTGACAACAGGGGTTTGCCAGAATTCTGCCAAATGTTATGGATTTCTTCTTTAAGGTGTTTTATTATAGAAACCTTATATTAGAAAGCAACTCGAACCTAGCCCAGTAATTCCCAAGCTCTAAACACCATGAGAGCTTGGACTATACAATATATTTTCATTAAGTGATTGAATGAGTAATCCACTTAAAATAACTATTTTATCAAAATGTTAAATTTTTTTCTACATACCTGTTAATATCATCATCAAACAAAACTATCCATGAGGAGAAATTTCAAGAACTCTGTCCACATGAACTATATCTCACAAAAGATAACAAGTGTTCAGCCAAACAATGGTGACGATTCGTGGCATTATGCGTCACAAGTTTGCAATGTTGCAACCTAATGAAACATAATACCATGAGTTGTCCCCATTATTAGCCAGCACTTCTTAGCTATTTTAGAGTTAGTGAATTGAAAGTGGCTAAGTCAACACAAAAAAGAAAGTTAATAAGTTTGACTAAATAAACTATTTTGATAATTGTACCTACATCTTCCGCTACATGCATTGCTTTCATGCCTCACCTATATCGACATAATATGAACATTATTATTATTGGTATGTGTACCTTCTCTCATTGACAGTCTTCTTCCTCTTTATTCTCCAAAACAACTATATTATAGGGCCTTTTGGCATGACATTGTTTTGCATGCAACTTTTATTTTGTCAATCTTAGAAAGAAACTCGAACCTAACCCAGTATTTTCCAAATTGTAGCGACAACAGGGGTTTGCCAGAATTCTACCAAATGTTATGGATTTCTTCTTTAAGGTGTTTTATTATAGAAACCTTATATTAGAAATCAACTTGAACCTAACCCAGTAATTCCCAAGCTCTAAACACCATGAGAGCTTGGACTATACAATATATTTTCATTAAGTGATTGAATGAAGTAATCCACTTACAATAACTATTTTTTCAAAATATTAAATTTTTTTCTACATACCTGTTAATATCATCATCAAACAAAATTGTCCATGAGGACAGAGTTCAAGAACTCTGTCCACATGAACTATATCTCACAAAGGATAACAAGTGTTTAGCCAAGCAACGGTGACGATTCCTGGTATTATGCCTCACAAGTTTGTGATGTTGCAACCTAATGAAACATAATACCAAGAGTTGTCCCCATTATTAGCCAACACTTATTGGATTTTTTAGAGTTAGTGAATTGAAAGTGGCTAAGTCAACGCAAAAAAGAAAGGTAATAATTTTGACTAAATAAACTATTTTGATAATTGTACCTACATCTTCTGCTACATACATTGCTTGCATGCCTTACCTATCTCGATGTAATATGAACATTATTATTATTGGTATGTGTACCTTCTCTCACTAACGATCGTCTTCCTCTTTATTCTCCAAAACAACTATATTATAGGGCCTTTTGGCACGACATTGTTTTGCATGTAACTTTTATTTTGTCAATCTTAGAAAGGAACTCGAGCCTAACCCAGTATTTTCCAAATTGTAGCGACAACAGTGGTTTGCCAGAATTCTGCCAAATGTTATGGATTTCTTCTTTAATGTGTTTTATTATAGAAACCTTATATTAGAAACCAACTCAAACCTTACCCAGTAATTCCCAAGCTCTAAACAGCATGAGAGCTTGGACTATACAATATATTTTCATTAAGTGATTGAATGAAGTAATCCACTTACAATAACTATTTTTTCAAAATATTAAACTTTTTTCTACATACCTATTAATATCATCATCAAACCAAACTGTTCATGACGACAGAGTTCAACAACTCTGTCCACATGAACTATATATCACAAAAGATAACAAGTGTGTAGCCAAGCAACAGTGATGAGTCGTGGTATTATGCCTCAAAAGTTTGCGATGTTGCAACCCCATTAAACAAAATACCACGAATCATCCCCATTATTAGCCAACACTTATTAGCTATTTTAGAGTTAGTGAATTGAAAGTGGCTAAGTCAACGCAAAAACGAAAGGTAATAAGTTTGACTAAATAAACTATTTTGATAAATGTACCTACATCTTCCGCTACATGCATTGCTTACATGCCTCACCTATCTCGACGTACTATCAACATTATTATTATTGGTATGTGTACCTACTCTCAATGACAGTCTTCTTCCTATTTATTCTCCAAAACAACTATATTATAGGGCCTTTTGGCACAACATTATTTTGCATGCAAATTTTATTTTGTCAATCTAGCATAACTAAAGCACCGAACCTACAAACATACTATCAAAACAATAGAATATCAGTTTGGGATACTATATTTTTCCATTCGGTGATCCGGTACCTTTTGTAATACCTTCAACCCTTCAAAAGATAGGGGATAAGAGAAGGTACACATGGTACCTAACAAGGAGAACCTAGATAATGCCTATAAACAAGTCATTAATGGTGATGATAAAAAATAGTTTCACCTTTGAATTGCTTCAATAGCCTATAAATAGTAAAGAATCCCTACTCTATAAATATCATTTCACGAAATAAAACACACCATAATCCACGCGTAATTTGATAAATGAATAGAAATAATTATCAATGGGCAATAATAATAATAAAAATATACCCATAGATATTAGTTTAGGGATGTATTGAGGTTTATACCACATATTTGATAGTGTATGCATCCAACACTTTCTAGTTACTTGATCACTATCAGGGAATAACTTCAGCTCTATCTTGTTAACCTTACTTCATCCAACTAAAAGCAATTCACATATTTAGAGAACACAATACTAAGGCCGATAGCTTATCCAAAGAAGCATTAACCTTGGCCTCAGGCCATTTTCAGTTTACTGAATTCATTGATGGTGAATGTACTGATTAGGGCACTTTCCATCTTTTCTAGCCCTTAGCACTTGAGTCTTTTATGTGATGTTGTTATTGACATCCTTTGGATGACTGAGGTGGATGATCCCCTCATATTACTGACTCTCTCTTTTTTATTGCTTCTTTGGATTAGCTACTTCAGTATTAGACTTGAATTCTCTGTCTGTTGAAGGTTAGTGATGTGGATGTAGTCAAGATTCCTAGATTATAGGTGTTACCTTTGAAGGTTTGTCTAGTATTCCTATGAAGCTGATCAATTGTCATCTGTCTCATGATGATCAACATAGTTGTATCTATTCCATGTGCTCAGCAATAGCTAAAGTTGTAACTAAGTTACCTTTGATTTCAATGAAATAACAAGGAACTGATATTTTCCCATGGAAAAAAAAAGTTACTTGATCACTAATATCAATTGATATTCCATCACTGTTATTGGTAACTCCAATTTTTTCACATTTCTAGTAACCTAGAAATTCCAAACTCTTTGTTTTCACGGAGTTTTTGTGAGGTTATGGTTGCAAAAATAGTGGAGATTGGCATCCTAAGGTTGAAAATTAGCATCCTAAGGAGCACTAAGCAAGCTACAACACTTTGTAGTAAATCGAATGAGTAGAGATATAATGTCTTTAGATGACCTTTGTGGTGTAGGCAGTTGGTTAGCTTAATTCTTGGCGATCATGTATAGTGGATGTTTTCACCTCTTCACTGCTACTCTGTAGTGCATACATACATATATATATATATATATATATATATATATAAAATCCATGGTGGTGAAGAGTGGACATTTCACTTGAATGATGTTTGGGTCTTGAAGCAAGTACTCGGTTTTTTTATGTCCCCCATTTTTTATTTGATGATTTTATGCCAATTTTCACCATGTCTGATTTTTTTTGTCCCTCTTACAATTAATAGGATAAGATGATGTCTGGAGCAGTTTGCATACATCCTTCACTTGAATGATGTTAGTTCTTGGCAATCCTAACATCATTCAAGTGAAGGATGTATGCACACTACTGCAATATCATGATTCGACCATGAGGTGCTTAGTTGACTGGAAATTGGGTTGGGTGATACTTTGACATTAATGGACAATCTTGAATCTTATTGTTTATGCTTTGGGTCTTGAAGCAAGTACTAGGTATTTTGATGTCCTCTATTTTTTATTTGAACATTTTATGTCAATTTTCACCGTGTCTGATTTTTTTTTGTCCCTCTTACAATTAACACGATAAGATGACCTTTGTGGTTTAGGCAGTTGGTTAGCTTTAGAATCAACAAATATTACAGATTGATATAAATGTATTTAAAACATTCTTTTCATTCCTGAACGTGCCAAGTAGCAAATCTCGAAATGTCTACTCTTCACCACCATGGATTATATATATATATATATATATATGATTGTTGTACGTTACCACTGGGAAATATGCCTCTGAAGTGCTAGCTTATGCACTACAGAGTAGCACAGAGGTTAAAACATCCACTCTACAGGATCGCCAAGAGCTCAACATCATTATTTGTCCATTATTGTAAAGGAATTGTACTAGAAGATTTGCTTGGACTTGTTGATTTCACGGTGAAGTTGAATGTAAATGATAAATAGAGAGGAGCACTAAGCAAGCTACAACACTTTGTAGTAAATCGAATGAGTAGAGATATAATGTCTACAACATTCTGCATATATCCTTCACTTGAATTATGTTAGTTCTTGGCGATCATGTATATTAGTTCTTGCACATGATCTAGGAACTAGGAATCAAAATCATCAAAGAATAATTGACAAATACTCATGAATTGGAAAATAACTAGAATACCAAATAGGTTTCCTCTCTGTATATTATATAAACAATAAAGGATTACAATTTCCATGCATAGCAATGAATTAACTCCATGAATAATTCGAATACCTAAGGGACAATTCGAATTCAGTGAGTGAGTCTAGCTTAACTGACTCTTTGCCATGCAATCTCACTCAGTTAACCACTTGACCAAAACCCTAATTGACTCACCAAACCCTAACTGAAGTTGGAGTGCAATAAATGACTGAATCTCAACTGAAGGAGATCAAACACATGTCATAGCAATCCAATCATCAAGTGCTAGTACTGCATGACTCCAATAAACCCTAATGAGGTTAACTGAAGCTGAACTGACCATCAGAAGTTGGTGAAGGCACCTTGTTCACTCCAGTTCATTAAAATAATAATAAATAATCATTAAATAATATATTTAATGAATGGAGGCACCTTAACTGACTGTAACTGATTGGTTGAACTGAAAGTAACCACCAGTTAGAAATTAGGTGCATGAATGTCACACAGATCACCCCTAGAGTGCTCCAGTTAGCCTCCTTGACTGTAGGAGAAGGCTAAGTTAGCCTCCTTGACTGTATTTAGGCGTGGGAGTGACTGGGATGATGGTAATTAATGCTCCACTGATGTCAATTAAACTTAGGATAGTGGTTTAACTAGGCCAACTTGACCGAAGGAGTGAGTATGAAGGTAAATGTCTCCAACACCCCCCCTTAAGCTATACTCAGGAAGAGTTAGAAAACATAGATGCATAAAATTCTAGGGCCCTGGTAACTAAGGCCATAGGTCACCCTGTACAATAAAGTAACTGCTTAATATAACCAAGGAAACGGGAAAAAATCTCATGGGAAAAATACCCCCCCTCAAACTAAGCAGTAAATCGAGAATTTGGTTCTTCTATGCAGCAGCATCCTGAGACTGTGCCTGTGAACCTATGAATCCAAAATAAATGAATATGTCTGGAGGAATCTTCCACTTTGGAAGAAAAACAATGCACTCGACTGAATCAGAAACATAAAGAGATACACGATGAAAACTGGACCCATGTAGAGCAACTGAAATCATCTGAAGAGAGAGCAAAGGTTCTTGAGGATTCGAACCATGTGTGGAACACTCAAGAAACTGATATGTTGTATCCCTAAATAGAAAACCATGAGTAGTAAAATCAGCCCCAAATCTTAGGAGCAAGTGTCCAAGCGGATGCAAAATGTCTTCCTCTTTACTAGTTCTGTGAGGAGATGAACTTGTGACCAAAGGTAGAGAATCCCTGGGACTCTGGAGAGTGAATGCTTGAGCTCCATAATCTGATATAGCTTTAGAAATATCTAATGATTCACAAAATAAAATATCATCAACCTCATAAGAGGAAACTAACACCAAATCCCGATCAGCAAAATTGAAGAAGAACTGCGGTACTTGATTTTTCACACCGAAATTGGTGAGAGTAGCTACAAGCATGGCTGAAAGCTATTGGATTTTAAAATATGAACCAAATAATATCAGATAAGAATGTAAATCAGATCTAAATAAGTTCACAACATATCCAAAACTATGAAATCAAATCAAATCCCCAGCAGCAGTTTCGAAGGAGACTTGTGGTACTTGTTTCTTCACACCGTTGATGAGAACAGCTACAAGCAGTACTGAAGGTTTATGAACCTGAAATTTTGAACCAAGAAATATCAGATAAGATCCAAATAAGATCATATCATATCCAATAAGTTTCATATCAGATCCAAAATTATGGTCAACCGAGACGGTAGATGCACAGTTTTCTTCTTCTTCAAAATTCTGAATTTTGGTGCATGCAATCCTGCAGGAGTTTGGTGGAACATCTAGATCATGGGGAGTGAATGGATCACTCTGGTAATCTGATATTTCTCCCAAAATATCGAAGGTATCACATATTTTCACACCAGCAGCAACATTAGAGGAATAAAATTCAAATTTCTCCTCACTTTCGGAAGCAATTACTGGTAAATTTTGCACAGAATTCAAAGGAAAATCACCGGTGAATGTTTGCATGGAAGTGCAGCAGTGTTTTTCTTCAATATCAGAGATTTGAATGTCTTCTTCTGTTTCAGCAATATGAGAATATGAGATATCAGAGATCTCATGAACTTCCGGAGCATCAGGAGAAGGAGTCACTTCATGGAGACTTTCTTCCATTCGAATTGAATGTGTAGAAGATTCTGCTTCATATTCATCTTGAACAACTTCATCGGAGAGAGTAGTGGCTGAGAGTTTTGAGTGAAGAACTCTTGTGGTGCTGGCTTTGATCCCCAAAGTACTATTATGATCCTCATTTTTCTTGCCAAAGGTTCTGTCCAATATTGGCCAGAAATTCTTTGGGTATTCAGCATAATCAGTAAGGTAGTACAAGCTATCATCAAGGGCCAGACATATTGATCCAAAAGCTCTATTACCATCATTTAGCCAGTCATTCTCATTCTCATAAGTCTCTCTTCCAATTCCAATAGACACCTCATAGAGACCTCGTCTCTTCAGAGAGGAAATCATCTTCAACTTCCATTCCGAATAGCTTGTGAATGGGGTGAGAAGAGGGATTGATGAGTCCATTTGAAGTTGTACCTGATAAAACCTGCAAATCAAAACAAAAAGGGAACCGTACGGTCGGAAAACCTGCACATTTAGGATTTCATCACACCCAGCATAGTCAATCAAGCAAGCTTGATCAACAAGTTCTTTACTTGGGGTATTAAGTGGTAAGCCTTGGCTTCTGGTGCAGTGCCGAAATTTTGAGCTATTGCTCACTTTCCATGGAGAAATCTGTCAAAAATATTGTTCTTGAGAGATTGTTCTTCCTCCTGCCACATGCTCTGATACCATATTAATTCTTGCACATGATCTAGGAACTAGGAATCAAAATCATCAAAGAATAATTGACAAATACTCATGAATTGGAAAATAACTGGAATACCAAATAGGTTTCCTCTCTGTATATTATATAAACAATAAAGGATTATAATTTCCATGC
>LPNX010860692.1:11559-42232 GCA_001517045.1 Pseudotsuga menziesii | reverse complement strand
GAATGTCACACAGATCACCCCTGGAGTGCTCCAGTTAGCCTCCTTGATTGTAGGAGAAGGCTAAGTTAGCCTCCTTGACTGTAGGTAGGCGTGGGAGTGACGGGGATGATGGTAATTAATGCTCCACTGATGTCAATTAAACTTAGGATAGTGGTTTAACTAGGCCAATTTGACCGAAGGAGTGAGTATGAAGGTAAATGTCTCCAACAATGTATAGTGGATGTTTTAACCTCTTTAGTGCTACTCTGTAGTGCATATATATATATATATATATACATATATGTATATATACATATATGTATATGTATATACATATATGTATATGTATATACATATATGTATATGTATATATATGTATATGTATATATATATATATATATATATATAATCATATATATATAAATATATGTCTAATCCATGGTGGTGAAGAGCAGACATTTCACTTGAATATATACATACATCTTCACTTTTGTTGTCAAAAGGAATACTAAAAAATTAGGAAGTACCAAAGCTAGTCATTATGTGCACATGGACTTAATGTAGGGTGAGAAGTCTTGTCTACTTTTTTGTTCTTGAATGGGAACAATGATGAAACCACAATATTGGTTTATAGATGGCAATCACAGAGTAACTGTCAAACATTGGGAAGAATCATTGCACTGACATGGGCCCTTAATGTAGAACAAACTTGGTATTTTAGGGCCAACTGGGGTTGTTACTTCTCTTGTGCACAGGTCGAGAGATTTTTAGTGTTGTTTTGTGACCTACGGTTGCAAGGAAAGCCACCAAAGACTGTTATTTGCTATTGATCTCCTTCAAGAGACTACCAAGAATCACCTAAAGCACAATCCAACTTGGTTTATAGGGTCTGAAATTAAATGGTATTGGTTTTATTTAGGTTTTTTAACCCCCCTTTTGTGGCGAAAAAGCACCCAGAATTCATGATACTGCTATAAATTGTTGTTTAGGAGGTTGGAACAGCCCTTATTTATTCCCAAAATGAAGGTTTGAGGTTGTTGGAGTGCCCATGCCTGCTCTTTATGTCCATATCTGTGCCCATAATTGTTTGTTAATGTCATTTCAACCCTCAAATTCAACCAAACATTTCTCAAAGCCTGTTTTTTCATTGTTTGTCACTTTTCATAGGGCCATTCATACCCAAAATGACCTTTTAACCTTCCAATTTGGCCCGGATTTAGAGGTACGTCTGTTTGGTGATGGATAAGTGCACAAGGGTGCACAAGATGGTGAAATAGGGTTGCTTCATACCCTTTTTTAACTGCCAAACAGGCTTGTTTGTGCCCAGAATTCATGTGGATGCTATTATAAGGCATATGAATGAGATTTTAGGGTTGCTTTCACCCACAGATTTCTCATTTTCACGGCCAGAATTGCAAAGACCACCTCCTATTTCCATTGATCATCATCTTTTATTGCTGCAATGTGCCCAAATCTGAAAGTTGGCCTAATTATAGCTAATTTGAGATGCTTTACTATTTGTTGTGACCTTCAGAATGCTCCCAAAGTGCTCAGATTTGTCCCTTTGATGCTCATACTTGATTCTAGAGTTGTTTATGCCCATAGGACTGTCCAATATTGCTCCTAGTGTGACATTGAAAATACCAAGTTTGTTCTGGAAGCCCTAAATAAGGCCAATTCACCTTGGTGTACTGGTTTATTGTTAGAGGAAAGCCTTCTCTCATTATTTGAGGAACATTCACCCTTGGAGACACATGCATAAGGGTAGTGTTCAGCCCTACCAAAGGAGAAAGTCATAATTTGAAGCATGCTTACACACTTTTATACACCATTCCATGACAGATATTACATGCTTGGAGGTTACTCATTAAGCTGGTCCACTTGGAAGGTTGTTCACATGGTTCATGCCCTATTTTGTGAAGAACATTTTTGTACTTGGGGGTTGCTTTATATATTGACTATTGCGCACATGGGTGGCATCTAGGGCCTACAAAGCAAGTTGTGTTTTACTCCAAATAGTGTTATGATGTATAGTAATCCTACAAAGCCAATTTACTCGACAATGAAGTAGGTTTAGAGTCTCAATGTTTATATTTCTAGGTTTTTTTTTTTGAATTTAAGTTTCATGTGTGTGACCTGTGCATTCCCACATTCACTTGGTCAATTTAGTACGAATTGGGACGAATTGACCATTTTTTTAACGATCCATTCAGTCATACCCTGATTTGCTTGGTTCGGTACCAAACTTGTCATTCCAATTGTTTCAAAGGCCAAGTCAGCTTGGTTGGGGGTCAACTTGGTTGACTTGGCCACGTCGGTAAAAACACACTTGATTAAATATGCAACTATTATTATTGAAAAGGGGGTAGGCCAGTAAAAGGAAAAGGAAATTTTAGGAAAAGGAAATGCAAGCAATAAGTGAGAATGGAGAATTGTATGTAACTAAAAGAGGAATGGATAATTGTATGTAACTAAAAGAGGGGCATACATTATAATTTTTTAGAATTTCCAGTGTACTGTTGTAGGAATGCCACTATGCAAATAAGGCATTGACTTGATAGTCACAATCCCATTTGTATCATAAATTATGGGAGAGATCAAAAAAACATCCCTACACAAATATTAACTGATAAGTATGGTTTTGGTGTTTCATTTGGAGAATAAAATCCTATGACAATAGTTGTTATTATGACTCTTAAAGGGTCCTAGATGAGATCTGTGCACTTTCAGGCCCTTCAACTTTCAAGCAAAATAAGCCATAAACAACAAGTATGTGCACCCTAGAAAACATGGAAACGATCATAAAACATATTAGGTAAAATGGATAATCATCTACAACATCACAACATCATTCATGGAAAAACTAAAAACCACTTACAACCATCAAAATTAAGGGTTACAACAACAACGAGTGTAGAGTAAGGAGATAGGAGAGGCCAGGAAAATGAATAATCGGGCCAATGTAGAGTGGAAAAGTGACCATCTAGAAGTTTTGAAGAGGAGATTAATCAAGATTCCTTGAAAAAGGAACTCATGTCAAAGATGCTTTTTGATGGAAGTGACCAGCATACCAACTCCGTATCACTTCTATCCGAAGTAAATGTAGATGAATGTGAAGATATGTTCTTTGAAGGAGATAGTCCATTAAAGGAGAACCTCTAGGTTTTGTATAGAAATATATTGGCATAAATTGGATTGTTATATTTGATGCATATGCATAACATATTGTCTCAAGCTTGACAACGTTGAAAGGCCAAAGTACAATGGCCACAAGCATACATATGAAGCTTATGAAGCCTACCCAATTCATGTTAGGAAAAGGAAATGCAAGCAATAAGTGAGCATGGAGACTTGTATGTAACTAAAAAAGGGGCATACATTAGAATTTTTAGGGCTACCAAATTCCCACACCTATTAACCAAACTCTTTCTTGACAAGATTTTGCTTTAACAAGTTTTTTGCTTGCAAGTCTTTCCAAGTGTTTTTGCTTATAAGTCTTTCCAAGTTTTTTTGCTGGTATTTTGCTATGCTTATGCCAAATTTTTATTCGGCCATGGTGCAGGTAGAACAAAACAGGTATTTTTCATACATGTCTTCCTCTAGCAAAGGGAGTTTGGGAAGGCTAGAGGAAAGTGAGACATCCAATAGGTTTACATGGGCTAGATCAACTAGATGTCAGAAGATCGGAAGAAAATTTGACAAACGAATGAATTTTTTTCTCCAAGGAGGGGGGCCATGTTCCTAGGACTTTTCGTTAGTATATAATTGAAATTATCTACTTTTCATGTTTTCTTATGTAACTTTTAGTATGTTTTTTATGCAGGGTTCTCTCAGGGCACCTCCATCTCCGTAGATGTTTGTCGACCCGAGTCAAGGCAGCAGGTATACATCGATATTGCCAATGTAATAATAAATTTAGGATGGACATACAGATACGTTGTTATGTATTTTCATTAGTATATTAGGTTCGTTTATATAATATTATCTCTTTTCCATGCAAAGTGTTGATCAGGGAAGCCAACCGGTTATTGATCAGCCGACTACAGCATCAGGGCAACAGCCAAACATGAATGTAATTCTCCATTTAAAATACTTTAAAATTGTAAACATATATATCGTGACGCATTATGTTTATTTTGTTATGTATTCTTTCGTTTTTATGGTTGCGTTCATGATGGTAATTTTGTCTACCTTTTTTGCAGATTGACCGGGGAAAGTCCCCAGCTATTGATCAGACGACTAGAGCCTCGAGGAAACTAGTAAACCTAAATGTAATTCCACATTCTAAATACTTCAAAAATGTACACATATAAAACATGTAGCATAGTGTTTATTTTTGTTCTGTATTTGTTAGCTTTTACAAATTGCGATCATTGTGATAATGTTCTCTACTTTTTTTGTAGGTGGATGATAGAGGTAAATCCCCATCTATTGATCAGACTACACCTTCGTCTACGTGTCAGGTAATCCTAGATGTAATCCCTAATATAATTATTTGCGCACACTATTGATTCAAATACTAAGCAATTTTTTATATATTTCAATTTGCAGACAGAGGATTCCATTTATGAAACAGCGTCTCAAAACTCTTTATAGAATGAGGTCTCTCGATTAATGAGAGATAGTGAAATTAGAGAGTCTATAGACCCATTGAGGGTGCTACAAAGGACAAGGGAAAAACAAAATGAGGAACTGATTCGTCTGACATGAGCAGTTCCACTAACAGAAGGGCCCAAACAAAGGATTCAATTGTTGTTACAACAATGTAAACAAATGGACGTAAGTTATTGAATAAAAATGAAAATTCATTTATAAAAACTTTATAATATTTGATTTTATATGCTATTGAACTTACAATCCAATGGTTTGAATTTATAGCATGCTATGGAGATTATCAGTGGTGGTCAAGGCAATGTTGGTCCCAGTGACCAAACCACTCCACGTACACCACATACTACTCTCATATTGTCCACTGAACAATCGGCAACACGCTCTACGACACCCCCGAGGGCAACGGAGGGTGCAGCCGATGTTTCCCCACTCACTCACAACAGATGCTGCAGAAGAAGGGGTGGATGCAGGGTTAGATAGAGATGTGGAAGCATTTCCTGGATCTTCTTGTGTAACTAGCACTGGTTCAATAGTGTGTACATTTTTGGTGAATGAAGAACTGGTTCCAATAAATATAGAGAGGATTCCAGGTCATTATAGATTGTTCAATTTAGTTCTTATAATTTGTGTCTAATATACTGATAATATTTTGTAATGTTGACTAATGATGGCATTAATGTTTTGCAGGAAATGGTATATTTTATAAACATATGAATTATTTGGCCTTGGATATCTTCGGGCCCACCATCCACACAATGTGGAAAAAGCATCCAAAATATTTAAAGGATGATCTGACTAATTGCTTGGTTAGTCTGTTCGGAAAAGATACCTTCGATACATCGAAGGTCCTACAGAAGGCTGGAAAACATCTGAAGATTGTCCAAGACCAGTATAGGGTTCACCTAGAAAAGAACCCTAGGGATGAGCACCCTCCAATGATTCCATCTATGGAGTGGAAAGCCCTAGTGGAAGATGAAAAAGAGAAGGGCCTGAGAAAATCAGGAAAGATACCACCAAGTGGAACAGGGAGGTATGCAATACATTCCAAAATGTAGTGGTAAGCCTTATTATTACTAGTTTTTATATCAATTTTGGTACATTGATTGATGTATTTAAAAACTTAATTAGGCTCTCGGACACATCTAAGGCCATAAAGGCAAGAATTGAAAAAATTGACCAACACAAGCTTGGGCCTGGTGGTTACTCCAACTTGGCAGCCCGATATGTAAGTATCACAAAACCCAAATCCGCATCCAAATATCATATAGATTATTATTTTTTTTTTGTTCTAACAAAAGGCTCTAAAATTAATGGCATCATGCAAATATGAAGGCCGACTAGTTCAAAGAATTGCCCAGTGTGGATTACATGAAGCTTGGCTTCGAACGGGGCTTTGACGTTGTTGTTGAACATCGGATAAGCTTGTCTGGGAATACTGCACAATATTCTGCTGATCCATTTGGTGCCCAGGTATGTTAAAACTGTATAGTTTAATGATCATTTATTAATGCTCATGCAATTTGTTCCTTATAAATAAACTAACATAAATTATTTATTCCTTTTTGTGCAGGAAAGTAATGATCTCGTTCATGTCGAGGATGTAGTACATAACCAACCAAACGAAGATCATGCTTCTCATCCTGGTAATGAATTTATTAATGGGTTACTATTTTTTATAGACCATTGCAGATGATGAACATTAATTCTAATTCTACACAATTCAACTATAGAGCATGTAGATGCAGATCATAACATGAAACAGGTTGGGCCTATACGAGATAATGTTGAACATGTTGATGTGCCCATGGCAGGTAAAAACACACATTTGTAATGTTTTTTAAATGAATTACTTGTATTTATCAAAATATAAATATATTAATGAAATATTTTGACATTATTGCAGAAATTCATCGCCCCTCACCTAAAGTTCAACCTTGCGAGCAAACTAGTAGGGATGCCGATGATCAGATTCCTGAATATGTGAATCTAACTAAGTATTTAAAGAGAAGAAAAGTAAAAAGGAAGTGACTAAAAAAAGTTTGAGTAATTCTTATTTATAAAAAAAAAACATTTAATGGTTTTTTCCTCTGTTTCATGAATGAATGCTTTACTGTTTTTTTTCTTCCATTGACTAAATTAATGTTTTAATGAATGAGTTAATGAATGGTTTTTTCAGTTGTTGAATGATTGAATGGTTTAATGAATTATTTAAAGAATGATTTAATGAAATAATCTTTCTACTATTGAGTGAAATAATTTGCAGTAGATGCATTGTTATTTGCATTGTAGATGCATTGTTATTTGGATTGTGAAATAGTGAAATAAATTGTTATTTGCAAGTATATGCATTGGGTTTGGGGAGTTGAGAGTGATGTGAGGGGGGAGAGGGGCCATAAGAGCTTCCAAATTCACGTGGTTGGTCCTGTTTAGTAGAGAATATTAAATTATTCTTGAAACAGAGATGAGCTCAATGAATGGTAAGGAAGAATACATTAAAAAACATCTATTTCTATAATTTTAGTGTATAATTTTCACGATTGCTATTTGACTCCTCCATTGGAACTTGTTGGAGATAGTGTTATGAAACATTTCCATAGTTAAGATCAGGAAAGAAATGGCATTTTGATTAGATCGATGGCCTTATATACATAGTATTTTTGGTTATCCATGTTTTATCAGGTGATATATTCTTAACAATTAATTTACTTGAATAGTTGAATAGTATTGTAATTTACATTGTAATAGAATAGTATTTATTTATATTGGTTTTGTTATTTTCATAAACAAACATAGATTTATTTGATGGGTCCTAACATGAAACTATTGCAACAGGACAAAAAATGAAGTATGTTGAATGATGTTTTGAAAGGTAAAGCATAAGAAGACAGTGTGAAGATCCACAAATCAAGGTATAATTATGTTTTCTTTTGTTTGATTGAGCTATGTATTGGGTATTTATGCAAATCCACACACATACATTTAGTTGATGATGATGATTACCATACATTGAGGCAAACTTTGTTCTATCTGATCTACACAATTACCTTAAATATTTTGATTTATCATGATAACTGGCCCCTTAGCAATACTTTACCAATACCATATAGCTAGGACAACAAAATTAAATGTAAGCATTTCATTACAAGAAATATGATAGGAATTTGAGTTTGATGGGAATATTAAAGGTCAAAAGACAAAAAAAGATAGATAGACTTGTGAGGAAAATGGTATCTGAAGCGTTATTTCCCTATTCTTCCGCATGAGTATATTGCTATCTTCCCTAGTTTATCTTTCTACAGTAGTTTTGTAATTTGTTTCTTAATCTCATATCTTGTTCAACTTTCATGTTTGATTGTGTAGTGGAAAACCTTTGTTTATATTTGTGCTTATCCCTGTAGGATGTGAATTGGGCATGGTACACATTGGTATTTTCAGTTTCCATTGTAACTTTTCACCCCAACATCATTCTGCAATTTATTACTCATAATTGCTAATTTGTTACAAAGACTTCTTTGTGCAAATCTTTTATTAGGCATTTATATCTTTCTGTATTGCTTCCAATTTATCACCGAGTTTAAACTGGTCACCTAGAGAAAACATCTCAACTCTCGAACCCAAAAGAATAATGACTACATTGATAATTATGGTAACAAATTATTGAGATCTGTTTGAAAAAATAAAGATCTATTTGCTACTTTATTTCTGGAAGGCGTTGTTTGAATGCTTAAGTTATAAAAACTGTTTACTTTTTTTGTTTTCAGGCAATCTTCCAGAGTTATCCATGGCCTGAAAAAGAGTATCAGTCATTTTCCCTGATTTACAATGATAGATCACTAGATTTGGTATGACATCTTTTCGCTAAAGGCAACATTTTCACATTTGTTGGAAATAGTTTCGAGGTTCTTTCCCAAGGAAAAAATGTTTTTATTGAAGAAATCCCATTTGTAGCCATGACTTTTGGTGGTGTTGATCCTAATCACTTCAAGGGTAAACATCAATATGCTCCTGTTACTCGAAACGGTTACTGGAAGGTATGTAATAGAATCATGTTAGTTTTCCAAGTTTAAGATTGACTGTATTTAAGGATAAACACATACATACCATGTTCTTTGTATGAGTCAATATAGTTACTAGTAGGTATGTCATGGGATTAATATACTCTAATAAATCGATTTTTCTATTTCCTTCAGTTTGACATGGGAGACTTCCTCATTGATGATCAATCGACAGGTCAGCATACAGTCCATCTTATTCAATTAGGCACATGATGGCTTCTTAAGGAATCTTATGAAACTATTGATGGAATTTTATGAACATTTTGTTGCAAGTTTCTATGCTGGAGGTTGTGTTTCTATTGCATATTCTGGAATTTATTTACTAGCTGGTCCATCAATAAAGCATGCATACCTTTAATCTTTTGTAAATTTCTTGTATAAGTTATTGGTGTTTTCTAGGTCTGTGCACGATATGCTATTGTTGTAAAGCATAAGTGTTTCATAGCCACACCAAGGATATAGGGCAAAAAAAACTATTTTAGAATCATAACAAATAGAGTATTATCATTTAAACCACTTATCTTTCAAATCAACAGTAGTAGAAAATTTTATCAGCTAGCAAGTGTAAGTATTGACAACCATCATGTATCATCACATAGGAATTATTATAATCATTTAGATTAACTATAAATACTACTGTATATCAACATGAATTACCAGCTGATTTAACCATCCTTTTAAGGGCTTATACAAGTACTCCTTAGCCTGAAAAGAATGCTTTTGGAAGGCAAAATTCAATGATATTGTTGATATTTCCCCATAACTCAAATATGACCCTAACTTGGTTGATTTTGTAGGTCTGTTTGATAGTTTTTAGGGATAGAAACGATAGTAACACTAATCAGTAAGGAAAGAATCCCTAAATTTCCCTACTAAACAATTAAATGGGGTCATTGTAAGGCATAAAGTAATCTTTTACCAAGGCCAAATTATCCCAACCCCTGAAACATGTCAAATATGAAACCCTAAGTCTAACTTTTGACTAGTTTTTTAAGGTTCCTTCTCAAGTTCGTGGATGTAGACAAGAAGATAGGTGACTCACTGGAGGATCTAGGGCTAAATACGCAGGCCAAAATTTGAGGGTGGCTTAGAATTTGAAAATTGTTGTTATTTTTGGATTATTGAATTTTATAAATTTCTAAGGTTTTCTAGTTTATAAAAACGCAGATCTAATCTAACACTACACTAATCACACAAATGCGTCTATTTACACATGAAATGCTAAAATTTGATCAAAATGACAAATCTTAAGGTTTTTATGAAATTTACTTCAAACCCAAGGCCATGAGGGATGGTGATCAACCTCCCTCTTGGAATATTTCCCTAAGGCTCACCAACTAGGACTTCCAAAAACAACCTCTAGGGCTTGTTGGAGGATCCTAATTAGGGAAAAATTCAGAGATCTAAGGACAAACAAGAGAAAAATCCTTCAAGAGGATGTTTTATAACATGTAAAAGTTGACAAAAGCTGGTAAAAAGCCCTAATTAAGAGAAAACACAGCATTACAACCACCATTCAATCCATAGAAGAATAATTTCACCAAACTTTACCAATGGAGCAACCAAGAAAACCCTAGATCCTCCTTGTGCTTGTGTTCTTCCAAGAATGCTAGCATCAATCTTGCATGTGCATGAAACCCTAGAATTCACCCATCATTTTACCATAAATCCAAAGAAGAAATAGTAATGTATTTGATAAGTTTCCCCTGTGAATCCATCGGCAAGCCTATATCAAAGCATCTTCTTCACATGAAATATTTTTCTAGATCCATTGATTTGCAGATAATGGTGCTTCCACATGATTCAGTATTGTAATTTCTAGAGGAACTTCATAAACATTTATAGATTCTCAAACAGTTGTAAAAGGACAAGCAAGCATACATTTACCAGAATCCCAACAACTATTTAAAGGATCAAAGACAATCACCTATCTCTTCTATTGAACAATCATAGAGTGAAATTATGTTGCATATAACTTGATTTTAGTTGTGTTATCGGATCCACCACCCTTGTGTGTAGGATCTGCTAACAATTGCAATAGGTTGATCTACCTTAGCTACCAAACTAGGCATATGTGTTGTTTTGGTGGAAGAACTGTTAATGTTCAAAGGTGTTACTAAATTTGTAATACTTCTAGTTGATGCAACTCGTCTTGTAATGGGGACCATAAGAAGAGAGTTTGATCTATCTTGGCCAAACGAAATTGAAGGCTGGACCTGTTCATTCTGCAAACCAAGATCACTTGAATTGATTCCAGTCACTGAGGTAGAAACAGTTTCCATACCTAGTTGTTTCTCCCTCTGTTTCCTGACTACTGCAGAGGATTTCATGTTATATTATGGTCCAAGATAAGTAGTAGACACAGATACAATTGTGAGAGGTTGTGATAGTTCCCCTGATTTTGACAACTGTGTTGACTGCAGAGCACCTCTAACCTCTACTTTTTGGAATTCCTAGGAACTTTTGACCAATTTTATGTTTTGGAAAAGGTCATGCCTTTTTTTACCCTTTTGACCTAGTTGGCCTTTTCTTCCTTAAGGTTTGATATGCTATTGCACGATATGATATAGCATATCAGTTACTTTTTCTACACTTGTTGCATTTATGAAGTTCTTTGTAAATAACAAAACTTCTCTCTAGTCCTTATTTTTAATTGACAACTAAATTATTTTTCTATCCTTTATATTGTCCCGATTTCTTCTCAAGTGATTTATATCTCCATTGGGAATCCACAAACTACTTATATTTTACATTTTAGTCCTTCGGTTGACTTGGACTTGAGCATGCATTTTATTTATATGTTTGACAAAATGATTCTATATCATCACTCATTTGGACATGTTGAGTGAAAATCTATCATATCTAAAACACTAATTAGATTATTTTGATGCATAAAATTCAATGATCACAGGTAGAGTGTGTGCTCTAGAATGAAAAGGATATATAGAAGCATACCATACTGATATGTCGTAAGAGTTGTCAGGTAAAGAACTGTAAATTAAAAGGATATAGACTATTTACATATTTATTGGAATAATCTCCACCATTATCTGTGTGAAGGATATTGATCCCCTTACCATATTGTTTCTCTGCAAGAGATTTAAAATCTCGAAGAAAAGAAAACACATTAGCTTTGTGTTTTAATAAGTAGACCCCTATGTATATAGAGATGTAATCAATGAAGGTTAGAAATTAGTACATATATTTATTTATTCATAGATAGGTGAGGAAAGGGACCAGTAATGTCACCGGGTACAAAATCAAGAAGTGATGTGGCTCTCTTAGCCTTTCCTTCCTCAAATATCTCTTCAAGGTGCCTACCAAGAGTATATATTGGACAAACTCCATCTAAGAAGGATATAGGTGGCAACCCCACTATCCCGTCTTGTTTGATTAATTGATGCAATTAGCGTTAGTTAATATGCCCAAACATATCATGCCATAACTTACTAACATCATTAGAATGCATTAACAAAGGTAGGGTAGGAGTTTTAATCAAAAACTTTGAAAAAACATACAATTTATTTTTGTGATCAACTTTTCTAAGTGAAATCTTTTAATTTTTTTTTGTTAAATCTACCAACAGGTGTCGCTTTTCTGATGGTGTTCCAATGCTTCTGTGAAACATCTGACACACACTAGTAGAAAATGAGAAATTAATGACTAAAACTAGGCTATAAACAACTATTTTTGAGTCAGTGACTAATAGTAGCAAATTACCACTATCTTATAGCTAGTCATATTTCACTGGTCATTAATAGATTGACTTAGTAGTCACTGGTTTAGTCTTTGATTTAGTCATTGATAGACAATGATTTAGTCATTGATATTCAATGATTTAGTCATTGTTTTAGTCATTGATAGTTAATGATTTAGTCATTGATTTAGTCACGGATTTAGTCATTGATTTAGTCACGGATTTAGTCATTGATTTAGTCACGGATTTAGTCATTGATTTAGTCACTGAGTTAATCATTGATTTAGTCGCTGATTTAGTCACTGATTGTAACCATTAATGACCAAATATACGACTAAATAAACTACTAGAAGTTAGATATCAATCTACAAACTACATAATTATTACTATTACAACTTACCAGTAACTAGTATTTATGAAAGTAGTCATTTACGCAGTGGAGAATTGTAAATAAGAAGGAGCTGCGTTGGATGATTTCACAAATCTTGACGTTTCGATCCCTACTATGGGAAGGGTAAGGAATCTGTTGTGTCCCCATTACACCAATCACAGCAGGCATGCCTCACTCCAAAGAAAACTGCACTTGGGCTTCTTGTGAATCCCTTGGTGCAAATGACATGGTCAAAAAATTTCTCTTCAAAATTTATGCACCCCACCTTGCCACCTAAGCATGCCATAAGGATTTCAGATAAGGGCATATCCTCAAACTCCATAAATCATTGCAAAAACAAAATACAAGACTTATCACCAAACTTTGCCACCCGTGCATATATATAGTTGTCATTAATAATCTTAACCAGCTCAGGGAGGTATTTCACAATTAATATTCACCATTATCCTTTGTAAACTTGCTAGAGAAGCCAAGTTTGTTCACCTGCTATCTTGTTTCTCAAAGTCCATTTGATTTAGCTCGAAACTTGAGGTAGACTTGATTTATGTTCATAACTCACCTATTGGCATAATTATGTCTACAAGAATTAATATTTGTATTTTCGTTTTTTATTGTAGGATATTTATTATTTAAAATGTCAAAAGCACAAGGAATAGGGAAGCTACCTTAAAATGGGAAGTTGAAGAAATTCCCAACCCTTGGAAAGATGCAGATCCAATGTTGCTCACGGATACAAATCATTTAATTGGATTCCAAGATGACCTTGAGTGCCCAGGAATGTATTGGAGCCTAGATTTAAACCTAAGAATACCTAAAGCACTGAGATTATGGTCCTGCTTAAGCACAAAAGTTCTTTTCCAGAGATAGCTAACTGGTAGCTGATGCACTCTTAGCTAATGCGTGGATAATGGGCAGTTTCTAACAGACAACTCATTTAACTAGAAGAAAGAAAAAACAAGTAACCGATAACTTATTCGTGACACTTAAGATTTGGCCCTAGGAAATCATAGGTTACACTAAAATCAAGACAGCATCATGGGAGAGGTTGCAAAGATGCAAGGGTTGATGAAATACGCCAAGAAATCCTTGTTTATTTTAAAGTTTTCAATTATCATGCATGGTTGGAGAAAAATTCAGCGAAGACCCCTCTTTCACCACCCAACCCTAAAAACACTAATTGAACACTCTAATCCAACCTATGATTTTCTAAGATCCTTCTTCGACCCTTCCATAATATGAGAACCCCTATCTAATAAATATGTAATGTGTGTATGTATATTTTGTTCCCAATGATATCAAAACAAAAGTACTAAACATAATCGATGGATACAATATCCATATCCCTATTTGTACTTGTAGTCATAACCATACAACATGCAAAATCAATGGTTGGGGATTACGTGAACCCTGCACCATTGGACTATCGATAAAATGTATACAGACTATGAATCACGATCAAACAAGAACCTTTTTCAGACAAGCAACAACACTAAGTGTAACAAAGGCTTGATTCTATAACTCAAATCTAAACACAATGATCAGACAGAAAATGGGGACATGAAAAGATACAAACTAGGGCATGCTTCTAGCACAGATGGGGACTAAAATAACATTGCAAAAATGATGATAGGAACAATTTGATAAGCTAGCATATCACTGACTACAGAGTATAATCCAAATCAATAATTTATACAACAAAGGTAATAGAACCTTCAGTGCTCCAGGTTACATTCTACATGGTAAGATTCAATCTAATAAATGAGTAAGAACAAGTTTTACACAAAACTTGTAAATAACAACCTTCAAGTCTAGTCCTACTCAAACTTAAATCCTGTAATCAATTTCATATTCTATCAGCTTTCAATTTGCTACAGACGACAATGGAAACAAAATTGAAATAACATCCAAATATACATTGAATATGTCCAAAAAATCTTTTAGAAATTCCCCACATAATAACAAGCCATATGTGGGATTTCATATAATCCTGCAATCAACTACTGTTGAAATTTGACTCTAATAACATATAAGGTTTTTAGAAATTTTATTTTGGACCGAGAGACCCACTGAACAATTTCCTCTACCCCAAACATGGTGCACAAGATAATTACTTTGAAACTGGAATCTTCAGCAGTACAAACCATAAATTATGGCATGCATTGAAAAAAAAAGACATAAGAGGTCTCTAAAATATTCCACAAATTTCAAAAAAAAAATCTCAAAAGTCGCCTTTCCATACCTTAATATTATATTCATCTCTTTCTGTGACCTGCTGGAGCAAGCGTTGATTCTGGGTTTGCATGTCTTCATTCGCTTGGCCAATAGTATGTCAAAATCATAAACAACATGAAAAATACTGTCTTCTAGCTTTAGAGTTTTTACTTTTTACCCCAATTTGATTTCAAGATAAGAAAACAAACCTCAATCTCAGATATATAAGCCTCTCCTTCTTCATTTTTAGCTTTCAGTGCTTCGGTGAGTTCAAATACATCTCTGCATAAAGCCAGGCATTAAAAAAATGTAGCACCACTTTAAAAGCCAGAGAAAAGATTTTAATCAGTGAGATTGAACAAAAATAATATTAATAATACTGCACTCTCTAAGTTAAGTATTTCAACAGGTAAAGAGAAGATATATTAGTCAACACCCCATTCATGCCATATTTCAAAGCAAAATCATGGAGGACAAAAGGCAGCAAACCAATTTCAGGAGGCCACAAATTGGTACAGTATAACTTTTACTTTCTAATATGACTATAAGGGAGACTAGAGTAGTTAATGGATTTCAGGGCTAGCCAAAGAAAAAATACAATTGAGTAATACTTGTAAATGTGAAGCAGTTCAAAAGCTCTCAAGCTACCCAACAATACTCTTTGAGAGTTGTCAATAACATACATGAACCAATGGTCACTTTTAAGGCATAAATTTACAAATAATCATGGAAAGATATAGAACTCTCAGGTAAGAGACGCTACCTCTCTGAAGCATCAAGCCTCTCTCTCCAGCAAGCTATCTCAGCTTCAGCAGCTTACTAAAAACTCAGTTGGGATGTTGGCCTGAGCAAAAATATACCATACATAGGTCTTTTCCTTCTCTCTGTACCCTACAGTTAAATATTGATGTGCTAATAAGATGCTGAAAGAAAAGGTACCATTAATAGGAGGTAAAGATGCTTGTGAGAAAAGTCAGCATCAATTAATAATTGTTATTGGCAGCATACAGTATAGAAGGCAATGAAAGTATAGGCCAGTACTGAAGGATATGTGGACCAACAAAAATAACTGAAAATATAAATTGAATGCAATAAAGACTGATTCTCAGCCTGGAGCTGCAACCCACTGCAATGAAGCTGCCAAAATTGGGTTTACATAGAAAAGTGCAACATAGTCTAAAAATGTTTTTCACAAAAACTATGGAGAGAGGGGTTGCCAAAATGAATGGTATGACTAGCATTGAGTACGACATGTACACGCACACATATTGACGCATGGTGGGAATATTTCATTGATCTTAGAACATAAAATACATTGAAGCAGCCTCAAATAGCTCTCAAACCTCTCATATGCCAAAATATAGCCTGCTTCAAGTTTCCTGTGCATAATTTGAGGCTGCAAGCATGGGGGTTACTTTAGCTTAAGCACCTTGAGAATAGGGCATACGTGTATCAGTACATATTGATTTCAAAGAACCCAAAAGGTAGAATGAATATGAATCACAGCAGTCTACAATTTTCTACTGTTGATCCTACCTGTACTATTTTTTCCCATCAGATGCTTCTTGTTGGATAAGACCAAGGCCATGTGATCATTTAGTACCATTCACCTTGCAGTGTCTGTTGAAAAGGAACCCAGAAATGAACCTCTATCTTGGAGAAGACCAGCTGCGAGAAGAATTTTCTTCTTCAATGTTGACATTGGCATCAATATTACTTGTATTAATAAAAGAAGGGGATTCTACAGGCTCAGTAACTTTCTCAGCAGGTCTACTTGGCTGTGAACCATCATTTGCACTCCTCTTCATTCTCTTCCCAAGTCTTCCTTTCTGTTTAGAATCACCATCTATTCTCAAATGCTTAGGATCCATTTGTTATAGAGGTGTTTCTGAATCCTTGACAGTTTTCTGAGCGTTTCTAGGTTTTGAATATGGCTTCCTCTCAGAACATCTTCTATAACATCAATTTCCAGATCCCCACAAACTGTCTAAAAGATAAGCACTTTACTTGCCAAACAAAAAAATTGCAATAACTAACAAATAATACAAACCAACCTTCAAGATAGCATTTTTCTCAGCATTCTTTACTATCCCAATCAAATACTAAAAAGAAACAAACTAACCTTTCTAGTTCCTACCTTTCCAGTATCTAGTTCAACAGCATTCTCTGGTGGTACTGTAGAATCCTCTAAATAAACATCACCTTCAGCATTGACTCGAATAGCTTTTGCTGCACTGGACATGCCCTTTTTCTTTCTCTGCCTATCCTTACCCTAGAAAGATAGATTATGCCACAATAGTTATCATCATAGCAGGAGCCAAAACATGAAAAATAAGAATATAAGATTAGAAGGAAATGGAAGCAAGTGCCAAGAACACTTGTTGGAAAAAAGGCCAGAGAGACAACCAGAAATAAAATGATGCAAGGAAATTTAGCCACATAGCAAGACACTTAGTCATATCATATTAATCTCAGATTGCATTCCTAATAATGGGAACCGCATCATACTAAGAAACAACTTATATAATCTTCCCACACAAACCTAGTTCTTAGTTTGTATTTTCCCATGAAGTTTTAGTATTTACACAATAAATTATTGAGAACCTCTCTGCACCAATATACACAGACAACAAATATCCAGTAGAAAGAAAGCCAGAGTCTTAAATCTTAAAAGCACCTGGATAGGTATTTGTTCCTTTATCGTTTGCTCCAGCTGAGCATCATCCAGCAACAAAGAAACGACATCTTTAGCAGGAAGTAAATCACCTTGTGCATGACCCCCAGTCATAACAAGCTGCTGAGCAGTATTTTTTTGACTAGCTCTTTGCAAACTTTTCTCTTCGACAATCTCCTTACAAATCAATCTGTACACCGTGACCTGAAGCATAAATTAAGTAATTATGAATGGGCTCAAGCAAAAGCCAACATAATGAAAAAAACGAAGGCAGTGAACCATAGAAGGAAAGAAAATTTCAAGACAGAAAACATTATGATGGAAAAATGTCAGAAAATAACAAGTACATGTAGAATAGAGCTTAAATATGCCCTAAACACTACTAATAACATAAGTACATCCAAAATTATTGAAGCTGTAACAAGATCATGAACTTTAAAACCCTAACCACAGTTCTAAGCTTCCATTATATAACAAGCAGCCTGCCATAAAGTTCAACATCAAACTTATGCCAGATTACTGGACACACACCTTGATGTTTGTATAGATTGTGAAATTACTAATGATGGCAGTGAGAGAGCTCAGTTCTAGGGTTGGATGGCTGATGATTCCAAATGCCCCTTGGCTTACATGTGGAGATTTTAATATGGTTGAGAATTAAGAAGGTAAAGAAGGGATCTTACCTATCATGGTGTCCTATGATGAAAAGGAAGCTTAGATGGCCTTCATAACCCTAATTGTCTAAGCCATTATTAATCCTCTAAGCTTTGGTTCACCTGGAATAGTTTTTGCAAGGGTTGGAAGAAAATTTTGTAGAGATTCGATAGAATCATGTTATGATGTTATCATAGGAGAAATTGGTATCTTTTTGTACGTTTGGAGATTGGTTCATGCTGGTTGACGGCATGGCCACTCTCTTTGATCATCAACCTATCTGATTTTCAATTTCTTAGTGTGCTCAAAAAGTGTGCATGAATAGAAAATGTTATATCATGAATACTTCTCATCTTTGAATCCATATATGTGTTGCATGTATTAGAACTATCTAGAACCATTTTTTGAAACCCAATGGTAAGGATGGGTGGATTACCTGATGGTAATGTCATTGATCATATTATTGCCTTAATGCAGGGGTATGAGCGGCATATTGCGACCATTCGACATACTCAAAATAAGGCTACCCAAGAAGAATTTGAGCCTTTGAGGAAGTTTCAAGATCCCATCAACTTAGCCCTTTTGATCATAAGAGACCTTTCCATTGGAAGGGAAAGCAAGGTAGAGTAGAGGGAGCATGGAAATAGTTGGCATCCTACCCCAACCAAGAATAATAAGCATTTTCCAACTTTGGCCCTGGTCATATCAGAGAACCCTAAGCCTCCCAAAGAGGCTAATAATGGATGGGTGGATGATGCTCACATGGTGATTCAGTGGGTCCCTGCACTCAATGACCATGATGGCCCCCATCCTGCTAGTATTTTTGTCTCCTAATGTTTATGGTCGAGCTGCTTGCCCTATGACTTTTGGACATTGTTATTTTGTTAAATTAGACAAGTTATTGCAGCTCTTTGTATTCAAGTGTAACTTTTGGTGTTAGCCAACCTGTAGTTTTGAGATTTGATAGTCTTTTGCTGGTGCTTGTGGACGCTACACGTGCAGCCCACCTTTTTTTGTATTAAATCTACGTACATATTGTTTTATTCATAGTTAACAGATACCTTAATTTCAAAAAGAATTATTCAAAGGGCCAAACCTATCAAACTGAGGTCTATTGTGAATCCCCTGTTGTTTTGAGATCTCAAAGTTGTATCATCCTATGCTGCCTATGTAACGTAAGTTTTGAACAAAACACCCTAAAAATTTTAAAGAGACCATGGTATTGAGCTGGGAGGTCGTAAATGGCCATGGGCAAGCCCCCCATGTTTTGGTAAATTACCAAATTACTATATTCACCCACACTTTTTGGCAAATCACTATGTCTACACCCATAATTGTTTTTAACTATGCAAATTTTCCAACCTAATTAATCGCAACTTTCACAAAAGAAAATCCACACATAGTTATGATCGACTTACAACTACTGGAGTATCCAAAATTTATGCCATAGAAATCTCAAGAAATATCAAAGCAGCAGCATAGAAAAAGAAGGAAGACAAGTGTAGAGCCTAGAGTTTGGCGTATATTTATCTCAGGGTATCACATCCTTGTTTTCATCTAATACAGCATTTTAAACGTTTTACAAATTTATGAAATAGGTTTCAATTCATAAAATACGAAATTCAACAAGACCATGATGCAAAGGAGAACCTTTACAGTGCCGGTGGTGATCACTGTTGGATTAGAAATTTAGAAGGCAATGAATGGTCCAATACTTATTTTAAAAGAGATTTTCTGTTCTGTGCTATAGTAGCTCCTTTACCCATGTGATTCTCAATAAGGAACTGTATATTAAGAAAGGATTTTTATGCAGTTAATCAATTTTAAGCACATAAATTTATTGTTACTTTGAAGTTGGCACTTTCTTCTGATGCTAGAGCTTCTATACGAAGACAATGGTATGCATGTATGCAATTCAATCCATCATTTAAATTTTCTAAACTAGTCAGACCCAAGACAAGAAATCTTAGAACTCTATTGATTATTATAAACCTAATCTTCTTTTCTGAAAAATGTTCTGCATTTCAATGGCTGTGGTTACTTCTTTCTGGTGCATGCCTGATTAATATGGTCTACATACATGGCAATGTAGAACCACCCTAAAAGACAATATTGACAAAGATAGTCCTGAGTCCTCGTTTTTCAAACCTTCCTATAACAATTCCAGATCTGAGATGAAGCACATGGCAATGTAGAACCACCCTTAAAGACAATATTGACAAAGACAGTACTGAGTCCTCATTTTTCAAACCTTCCTATAAGAATTCCAGATCTGAGATGAAGCAGCAAGCAGTTGCTTGAAGGGAGGCACCCTGCTATACTCATTCAAAGGGAAGAATCCTCGTTCATGTTGATTCAGAAGGAAAATTTCAAATGGAAAGAGAGCAGAGAGAACCATTATTCCCTCGATTCTTAGTTTTAAACTAGAGCATCCTGACATAGGTGTTTAACCATGAAACCTGTATCCTAACGGGCACAATTATGAAGCCAAAGCATAAGAATAAAGATGCGAGAGGTTTTTTGAGCAAATAGTGAACAGCTTTAGACCAAGACAGGGACTCAGTTGGAAAGTGGAATTAGAAGGAGAAAGATTGTAATGCAGTTCATCTCCCAAAACAGAGACTTCAGAAGTGTGGCCCAACCTAAGCACAGGTGAATGGAAAAGGAAAATATCACATCAAAAGTAGCTTGCAAACTTTTGCATCCTTGACAAATGTCAAATTTATATAAAGTTACAAACAAAATGAAATCAAGTCCCAAAAGCATCTCAATCTCTCAGGCATTGCGTCCCTTCCGGGGTATAGTTTACCTATAGCATTAGTGCCTGGTACTAATTTTCTATGAAATGGGAGCGATCCCATGAAAACCAAATCAATGGGAGTGGTTGGGAACTAAGTCACTATGAAGTGTTTAAGGAAAAGAACTCTTATCAAGGTTTAGCAAATGTTACTATAAACAAATTAGGAAAAATAGAGGTTTAGCAAGGTTACTATTATCTGGCATTATATATCAATTTGGTGTCTTGTTAGGTTGACCTCAAAATCAAAATAATACTATTATCTAGCCTTATATATCAATTTGGTGTCTGATTAGGCCGACCTTAAAATTAGATTATAATTATTATTATTATAAAATCAATCTTAGGTGAATGATATCCATACAAATTACCTAAGTTTGATCACCCAAATTCACAACAATAGCATCAGGAAAAGGCTCAATAGTTATCCATTGCCCATCTCTGAGAACTTGAAGACCTCCAACTTCATCTTGTATCAGAAGTGTAATTGCACCCATGTCAGAATGTGCTTGCAAACCCAGAGTAAGCTCTGGCTGAGGGCATGGTGGATAATAGTTGATGGTAATATTCTGATAGGGTTCTCCAATTATATCCTGGATATAGGAAGATGAAAGACCAATGCTTTCAAATATAACAGTAAGCATCCTTTCAGCAAGCAGCCTCATCCGCTCGCTATACTTCTAGAAAGGAGAGGAATTGCATGAAATGATAACCTGTATCAACAAAATTCAATCAGGGTTCTAAGAATTTGTAAACCAATTGGCACACATTCATCCAGTCTAAATTTCAAGCAACCAGATAAGTCAAGGAATTTAGAGATTAAAGAAAAATTCAAAAGAGGAATATTACTGTTACTTAAAGATATTCCCATGCTAAATAGTAAATTGTTCTTATCAGAAAAAGCTAAGTAAAAAGTGGCAGTACAGGGTGGCAGTTGCAGGGGGGTACTCACTGACCACGATGGACAAGAAGTAATCAGGTTTTCTTGGGGATTGGGATTCACCACCAATAACTATGTGGGGAGGTGTATGCCTTGTTTTCTAGAAACAGAATATGTTAAAAACCTTGGTATATGACGAATAACAATCTTTGAAGACTCCTTGCATTTCATTAAACAGGCGAGAACCACCAATAACAATGCGGAGGTGTATGCCTTGTTTCTAGAAACATAATATGTTAAAAACCTTGCTATATGACAAATAACAATCTTTGAAGACTCCTTGCATTTCATTAAACATGCGAGAAGCCACACTGTAAGGTATGGGCTGGGAGCAGAATCTGCAAGCAGGCATGAAGATGATGCTCTCTTTGGAGATCTGTTTTCATAGGCTAGCATGCAAGTAGTCATCTCTGATGGACATGAACAGCCCTGCTCTGCAAATGACAGTGTTTCTGACTCCAGTAATATTCCTTTACAAGGAGTTGTTGAAGTGCTTAGTTTTATTAAAGAGTGCATTTTTTCTCCAGATTAGCATTCTTCTATTTACAAATAAGCCTGTCACCAACTTAATGAAGAACATGTCAGTGCTCTTTTACGAATGCTACAGCCACATCTTTCAGTTGATGAAAGATTGGAGGGGGATGGTGTTTCAGATATGTCCTATGAAAAACACTTCCTTGAACATTTTCACAAAGCATGCTTTAACCTGTTACATGAACTTGTTATAAGGCGTGCCTTATCCATCGAACTTGAAGAACACCTAGTAAATCAAGTTCTGAAGGTAGAGGATGGGAGGTTTGCTTATACTGATGATGCTCTTGTTCTTGTAGCTCGCATTCTTATGATAAGGACATCCACAGGGTCCAGTTTGGGAGATTACACAAGGAGGAACTTTTCAGCTTCCCACAGGAACAGGCTATTTAGAATCATGGGTATATCATGTGGTACAAAGTGTTATAAATGTGAATGAGGGAGTCACAGAAGAGCATGGAATGGTTGATCTCTTTCAGCAACTGATTGACGTTAGTGGGGTTCATAACTGGGGTATTGTAGAACACAAAGTTCTTCAAGATCTGGGTTTAAATTGGTCTGATCTCTATTCTGTTGTTTGTCGCATTTTGGAAGTGTGGCAGAATAGGGAAGCTTCCCAAGTGCATGAGCTTATACTTGAAAGATATTGTTTTGTACTTGGCTGGATCACTCTATCAGATATTGATGTTAAGGAAGCTGGTGCTTTGCCATGGAGTCCTGAATTGGGCAGAGACAAGTTGCTTGAAATTGAATACTTCATAAGTTTTAGCAGAATTCTGCGCCATAATGTTCATTTTGGCCATACAGGGGAGCTATCATAGCTGGAAAATATCATTCTAGATATACTCTCTCAACTTCAAACATTATACAAAGAGCATAGTGTGAAGGAAAGGGGTTGGTTGTTCTTAAGGCATAGTGCATGGCTATCTTTAATTTTATCATTGCTCCAGGCAGGTCTGTGGAAAGTGTCTCTGAGAAAGATCCCAGTTTCAAGAGAGGACACATTTTGGATAGAGCAGACATCTAAAGATACTTCATTACTCACACTTTGTGAGCAGTTAGTTTTTTTTGTATTGAAGGATGGGCAATCAAGCATTTTGCTGAAAATATTGACATCCCTTTTGAGCATGCATGTCGGGGCATTGCGAAAAGCTGTGCTTTTTGTTCTTGATGGAAAAGAATGCGAAGATGATGCACTGTTTTCACTAAATTTGTTGCTTCAAGCAGGTTATGACAAGTCAAAGCAGGAAGAGCTATTGGGGAAGCTAGGAGCTAGCTTTAAGCTTATAGAGTCTGTACTTGGAACTCTGACAAAGTTTAGAGGAATTGTGAGCAAAGAAAACACAGGGAACCTGAACAAAATTTTTCTGAGCTCCTCATTGCATGGTTTCCCATCACATGTTCATCCAGGGAGTGCAGCTGTGGTCTCTTCTACCCTCTCTGTTGAGGGATTTTTGTATACAATTGAGCAATTTTTCAGAGCAAAAGATGCATTAGGGGGAATTGAGGTTGATGCAGAAGTTTTCAATAGTTTTCTTGAGGCAATAATGACCATAAAGTTTGACAGGCTATTTGAGGGTATACATGATAAATGTAGAATCCTGTTCAATAATTTAATTCCCTCTATAGAAGAGAGATGTATGTATAGTGATCTATTTTTGCTGAAGAACATGGAAAGCCTGGTAAAAGAAATGAACTCAAGTAAGGAGGTTAACTTATCTATTAAAGAGCATCTACTTATAAGTGCAACTGATATGATGGAATGCCTAAGAACGGATCCTAGTAAAGTCATTTTGCTTAAGTTTTATTTGGGGAACATTGAGCACTCATTGATGTTGAACCAATCCAACAAGTTCCAGGAATTTCTTGGAGGCAATGGTAACTTTTTGCCTTTAATTGATGCTTTGGATGGATGCCATAATGAGTCAGTGAATACGAAGGTGCTATAGCTGTTTGTTAATCTTTTAACAGGTGATCCGAGTTATATTAACTTGAAACACACCTTGCAAGAAAAGTTCTTATTGATGGATTCATCTTCTTTGGCTTCATGGCTGGAAAAAATGTTGCTAGGATATACTGCTCAATCAGCTGTAGGTAATTTTCCATCAGGAGTCTCTAATTTAGGAAGAGATTCAACTATTGCTTTCATCAATGCTCTGGTGTCACCTTCATCTGATTCAAAATCAAGAGAACTTTGTGATCACATTCTTGATGCATTGCTTGTGGGTCTAGATAAGGCATTCCTGTCATTTGATGTTCCTACTGCGAAAGCATACTTCAATTTTGTAGTTCAGTTGGAAAATGGTGAGTCCACAATAAAGCCTATTATCAAGAGGGCAATTAATATGGTGGTCAAGTTGTCTGCCGATGAAACCCATCTGGAGGGTTTGAAGTTTGTCTTGGGTTTTCTGGTTTCTGCACTGGGTTCGTATGGTGCTAACAAGCATGTTTCTGAAAAATTAATAGAGAATCCTTGGTCAAAGACTAGTTCTAACAATGATTCTGCTAGCTGTAATTTGAAGCCTAGTGTTCCTAGAAAGAACTTGGAGGCTTTGGTTAATCCAGTCAATCAGGGATTCCATTCTAGTGCGATTGAGTGTGATGCCACATCAGCAGATGATGATGAGGATGATGGCACATCTGATGGAGAACTGGCTAGTATGGATAAAGAAGATGATGATGAGAGTAACAGTGAACAGTCACTTGCATCAAAAGTTTGTACATTCACCACTAGTGGAAGCAACTTTATGGAACAACATTGGTACTTCTGCTACACTTGCGATCTGAATGTTTCTAAAGGCTGTTGTTCTATTTCTGCCAAGGTGTGCCACAGGGGTCACAGAATTGTTTACTCTCGTTTAAGCCGTTTCTTTTGTGATTGTGGAGCAGCAGGGGTAAGAGGGACAAGCTGTCTCTGCTTGAAACCTCGAAAATATGTTTCTTCCAGCACTACATCATTGAGGGGGGCTAGCGGCGTTGATCCATTCTTGCCTCTCTCATATGAGAGGGATCATCTTCAGCCATCTGACAGTGACTCTGATCTTGAGGATGAAGGTTGCATGGAGAATGAGAAGACTTTCAAGTTATCTATCCCCAAAGAGGAAGAGGATGGGTTGCTATCACTTTGATTGGGCATTTGAATCCTGATGCGACATCTATTAGCAAAGTATCAAGTGTTCTTGAGGGTGATCAAGATGGTCAATTAAGGCCTGTTGGACTACATCACTAGAAGGAGTTGCTTGATGGCAGTGGTTTCTTTGTCTGCCTCTCTAGTTTGAAGTTGAACTCTCCACTTACTGTGTCTCTTGTTTTTATGGAGCTATGTGCACAACTTCTACGATTGCCTGGAAGTCCATCTTCTCAATGGGTTGGCATTTCAGCTTACAAGCCTCTCTCTAAGGACAAAAATAATGTTCTTTTTTTACATGATGATGGTAGTTTGCAGATCTTCTCATTTGGAATGGGTAGTGGAACTCGAGGATTGGAATTACTAAGACATGATTGCAACATCAATTCAGAGCAGGTGAAAAAGCTAGGCCCTGGTGTCCTCAGTAATACAGCAAATGCTGGGATCAACCCAGAATTTCCACTGGACTTCTTTGAAAAGACAAGCTACATTACTACTGATATTAAGCTAGGAGGTGATTTTATTCGTAACAGTGATTCAGAAGGTGTTAAGCTTGATTTAGCATCAGAAGAAGTATTCTTAGAGAGCCCCAGCCCTACTGGATTTAGTAGGTGCAAGGCCTGGGTTTGATTCCTAGCTTGTCCAATTTTCAACATGGCATCAGATCCAGGTGTTGAGATTGATTGGGCATGGCTAAGGAGGCTTGATAGGCTATAGAAATCCACCTAGATACCAAATTCGTAAGGTCATGAAAAATCCAAGTGGCTTGATGTTAGTAGATGTGGGTCCTGGGTTTAACTCCTAGCGCGTCCAATTTTCAACATGGTAGCAGAAACAAGTATTGAGATTGATGGTGGGTGGCTAAGGAGGCTTGAGCCAAAATGTGGCTTAAAGGGGTTAATGGAAGTAGCGATCCACATCTTTTAGATCAAACTGGTAAGGTTTCCAATCATGTAAAGGGTATTTAGCTCGGTAAGGTTTCCAATCTTGCGAGTGTTTGATTTTGTCCCCTCCCTTTTTTTGGTTAACAACTAAACAATTAATTCATTGATTTGTTCTTATTTTTCAGTGGAGACTTTGTGGAACTTTTGCACTTTACATTGTCAGAAATATATACATGTTCGCTTCTATTGATCATCAAAATAATAAAAATCGTATAAAAAACTAGCTAGTATTAGGGATTAGACAATTTGCTATGAGACTAGAGGATTTCACTTTCAGCAGTAAGGAGTCTACTGTTCAAGGAATAAATTCTTCCATAATCAAATTATAGACGTGATTTTACAATATTTCAATTTTAGACTGCTTTCAATACTTTTTCTTCAATAATTAAATTCTCCCTTATTAAAGGATCCTTAGCTACATTGGTAACCATCACCTCTGCAATTGCATATTATCTACTACTTTTGCACAAAGCTTGGCCTACAACTCCTTCAATCGAGTATCCTTAGCTTTTAAAATAGCTTGAATCTCCTTTACCTTGTATGGCTTCTACATTAATGAGTTTAGTCTATGGTTATTTTATTATTTATAATGAGCTCTATTGTTAATCCTTTCTAAATCTAAACTATTGTTCAACTTTTCAATCTTTCTATTTAACCTGTCCACCTATGATCCAAAGTTGTGAGGGAAAGGATCCTCTAGATTCATGGCTGCTAGAATCCTTTAGCTAACTGACTTATTGGTTACCAAAGGTGGTAGATTATCTTTAGTTCATTTACCCAAGTATTTTATTGCAACAAAGTTAGAAAAATAATATCAAAACTGAAATAATGGCATTGTACTACAGGTATAAACTTGGGTTTGAGCAACTGTCATGGTGATCATGGTACCAGTAGTAGAAAAAAAGGTTCACTACTACATTTACATTACACTAAACTCTTCAGGAACATAAGAATGCTAGTATGCAACTGGTGATGGGATGAGGAATTGATATGTTTATATGTTGGGGTTCATATGTTTATTATTTTTCTATTTTTTTATAATTTTAGAGACCAACCCCCTTATGTTAGGGGCCCCGAAGCCCTCTCCCACGTCCCGGAAACTTGGTGGAACACTGCATTTTTCTAAACAGCGGAAACAAGTATTTCCAAAAGGGGTAGGTTTTGGCTTGTGAAGTAAGTTCATATTACATAAGTGGCTGGTGTGACCCCCTAAGCCACGGTGAGAACATGGGTGCCAAAAAAGCATGGGCTTGTGCTAAAGCACTGAGCTTTTCCAACTCAAGAACATAATCAATATATGAACTCTATTGCAAATCAATTTTCCAGACCGTTGTCATTTCCAATTGCTTTCAACATTCTGCAGGAGATGCTTTCACACTCCCACTCTTACTGGATGTATCATTGTATCCTCTAGTCTCAATGACCTACTTTTGTGGTCATTCAGTGAACATTAATACAATTATCTTATCACAACATTGGCTATGAAACCGTAAGCGGATGCATTTTTATTAACACACACAACACATCCTCTGAAACCATAGCTGGATGCATTCAAGGGCTAATTCACTATGCACGCATTTCCTAACAGTTT
The DNA here is from genome assembly GCA_001517045.1 of Pseudotsuga menziesii. Taxonomy (NCBI): domain Eukaryota; kingdom Viridiplantae; phylum Streptophyta; class Pinopsida; order Pinales; family Pinaceae; genus Pseudotsuga; species Pseudotsuga menziesii. The sequence continues at coordinate 14,030 of LPNX010860692.1, read as the reverse complement.
CTATCATGTTCATTTTCTAATTATAAACAACAAATTTTGAAAATAAGTGATTTCATTGGGCAGAGCAATGACTCTGATGCAATAGGCTTTCACCAAGTCTGCCTAGCCTGTTTTTTTTTAATCCTAGTATATTATCTCACTCACACACACAAAATTGCTATGAGGAAAATCATGAGCAGCTAGACCATGATAATTGAAAATTCACAAGTGGCCAATGTGGACCTCCAAAAGGCATGATGAGAATGTATATGCCTAATAAGCATAGGGTTATTTTGAGAAATTTGCGAGGTGATTGTCATGATTTCCAATTGAACCGAGAAATTTCATTTACACACACAACAAAGGCTCTGAAACAAACAATAGGTAAATGCATTTCAGGCCTAATTCACTAAGCAAGCATTGCCTAAGAATTTGTGTGGGGATGTTCATCTTCTAACTGTGAACAACAGATTTTGAAAATAAATGATTTCATTTATACAGAGAAATGACTCTAATGCCTTAGGCAAATCAATGAAGGACTAATTCACCAAGTCTGCCTAACCTGGTTTTTCTAATCCTAGTATTTTGTCTCCTTCATACGCAAAGAGATTTTTTACGAGAAAAATCATCAGCAGCTAGACCATGATGATTGAAAAGTTAGATGTGACCAGAGTAGACCCCCAAAGGCACTGAGAAAATATTGATGCCTAATGAGCACGGTGTTTATTTTGAAAAAATTGTCAAAGGGTTGGGTTGTCATGATTTCCAATTGAAATGAGAAATTTGATTTTAACACACAACATAAGCACTGAACCCATAGGTGGTTGCATTTAGGGGTTAATTCGCTAAGCAAGCATAGCAAAGTCTTTGTGCGGGAGATGTTCATATTCTTAATTCTAAGAATCAATTTTGAAAAAAATAATTTAATTTACACAGAAGAGTGACTTTGATGTCATAGGTGGACCAATAAAAAGGGCTAATTCACAGTCTGCCTAGCCTGGTTTTCTAATCCACGTACTCTCTCTTGAGGATTGTAAGAAAATCATAAGCTGCTTGAAAATTCACAGGTGTTTAGTCTAGACCTCCCAAAGCATAGTAAAAACAAATATGTCTAATAAGCATTGTGTTATTTTCGAGCCCTGATATTTGCCAACTCAAATTTGGCATCAAAACACTTGACAGACACACACAAAGGCACATACATTCCAAAACCCAAATTTGTAATAATGAAAAGGTAACTGGATAATACCTCTACCATCTCGACAACCCCACTCTCATTGAACATTTTGGAAAGCCCTTTACTGTCAATGTCAAAGGGGATATTACCCACATATAGTTTAGTGCCCTCAGGAAGAGGAGGATAGTCTTGTTCTTCAACTATCTCTTGCTCTGCTTTGCTCTCTGTACCAATTGCTACATCTGATTCTTCCTCCTGAACTGCTTGAATTCCCCCCAATTTCTCTTCCGATTCTTTTCCTTCTGAAACTCCTGATGCAGGGGGGGGCTCCTCCACTTCTTCTTCTGCTTGCACCAAAGGAATATCTTGTGCCTCCTATACCACTTATGTCGCCACTGGTGAATCATGTGCCAATGATCTAATCCTTAGGACTCACCTCCTGCCCAAAACAGGGGTCAAACAAGAAATCCCATGGCGGGCATGGGATATCCCTGAATGACAAGGGGCAGCCGTTGGCAAGGCCATCATAGGAAGCCTTGACCAAGGAGCCTTCAGACATGCTGAACCTCCTCCTAAAGCTGTTACTGCTGTTGCTTCTAATGAAGGCATCACTTGGGTAGTCACCATTGAAAAGCATGAAGCTGCCATCTTCACAAAAACCTCAAAAAACCTGCCCTAAAACCTTGCAAAAATTCTAAAACTGCAAAAGGATCCTATAACTTCATCGGATAGTGTCTAATTCTCATCAATTTCACTTTTACCTAAAAACTTCAAAACCAAAAATCCATAGTCCAAATATGACTATGCCTTTGAAAATCATCTCCAGAGCTCATAAAACACACACCTTCGTACCGCGACACTAAGAGGATAAGGTGTAAAAGGGATAAGATAGCAGGAGTCGGGTGGTTTTTGTTTTGACAAGATTTAGATATTTTTCTTCCATTTATATGGACAACTATATAAACATATAAAGCTTGAGGGCTATTTAGGAATGAGATTCGTGTTCGTGTCTTCATCTGTATATATTATTTGCTTTTGTTATAAAAAATGGGATGTTTATGGGATAAGATATGATTAAGATGGATTTAAGTTCATTTATGTTTTAATTTTGAAGTGGATTAAGTTTTGATGGTTTTAACTCGTTAGGATGGGTAGTTTAGTTGAAAAATTACTTTATCTTTCATGGCATTAACTTAGATGAAAATCACTTTACTTTTTATGTCATTATCAATGATATGATGAAACTCAAGGTGGAGGTCTGGTATCTAAAAATTATGGTAATGGTGGGAGTAGCATAAAAAAATATTATGGGTTT